>QANY01007721.1:0-13079 GCA_003255025.1 Datisca glomerata
ATTCAGCTTGCCTGGGGATTGAATGCCTCTATTTTTTACAATTAATCTTGGTTCTTCTGTTTCTTTAGGATGTTATCTCTTGTAATCTTCTGCTAGTGTTTGGGTGCCTCCAGCTTGTGTGTTGGCTGGTTCCTTTTTATTTGTGTCTTTTTTCATGGGGTATGCCCCTTGTATATTTGTTTGTTTCTTCTTCGGTTTATACAATTTTTTATTTTACCGAAAAAAAAAATAATTCATCAAGCATATCATCTAACCTAGGAATATGGTGACGATACTTTACAGTGATTTTATTGATGGCTGGACAGTCCACACACATCCTCCATGTTCCATCCTTCTTTGGCACAAGAATAACAGGAACCGAGAAAGGACTTAGACTCTCCCTCACATACCCCTTAGCTAGCAACACTTCCACTTGTTTTTTATCTCCTTTGTCTCACTTGAATTTGTTCTATATGCTGGCCTATTGGGTATGGAAGCTCCAGGAATGAAGTCAATTTGATGTTCTATGCCTCTAATTGGTGGTAAACCACTTGGCATCTCCTTAGGAAACATGTCTTCAAATTCCTATAAAAGATCAACAAACACACTAGGCAAAGAGGGGTTAAGTTCATAAAAATAAGCCCCTTTGTACAAGAGTACAAATATTGGCCGATTGGAGTACAATGCATGTCTAACTTCACTTTCCTTGGCTACTAAACTCACACTCTTTGCACTTTTCTCTCCTTTTTCTTTTCCCTCTTCTTTTTCACACTTTTTTCTTTCACTCTCTAAAGCACTTTTCTTGCTCTCTTTTTCTTTCTTTTCAGCCTCCACTCTCGTCCTTTCCATTTTACATTGGTCTTCATACACTTCTTTTGAGGAAAGAGGTGTTAGTATGGTTTTCCGTCCATCCTTAGTGATTGAATACCTATTGAGGTACCCATCATTCATAGCTCTCCTATCAAATTGCCATGGCCTACCAAGCAAAATATCTCCAGCATTCATAGGAACCACGTCAAACACCTCATCATGATATTTACCAATTGATAATGAGATAATAGATTGCCTATTCACCTTGGCCTCACCACAATCATTAAGCCACTTAAGCTTGTATGGTCGTGGGTGTAGTGTAGTTGACAGTAGTTGACAGCCCCAATCTATCAATCAAGATTGTACTCACCACATTAGTGCAACTCCCACCATCGTTAATCACACTACATGCCTTGCCTTTAACATGACACCTTGTATGGAACAAGTTCTCTCGCTGCTCCTCATGACAAGCCTCCTTCAATTGGGTGTTAAGAGCACGTCTTGTAACCAACACATCACCCCTAATCGGATCTTCAATGCTCCCTTCACTACAAACTCCAATTTGGGCATCTCCTCCTCATCGCTTTCATTGTTACCCTTGTCTTCATCAGTCACTATCTCACCATTTCGTAGGGTCATAGTTCTCATATTAGGGCATTACTTGCTAATATGACCTACACCTTGACACTTCCAACACTTCATGTCTCTATTTCTCCCTTTAGGCTCTTCGAGTTTGGATTTTTCTTTGTAAATTGAATCTGTTTTTCCCTTTGAACCATCATAAGCAGCCTTATTTTCACCCTTAAAATCACTCCTCCCATCCTATTTCCAAGTAGAATTAGAGTTGGAATAAGGTTTGGAAACACACCTTGCTGCCCCTCTTCCTTGGTGTTGCTTTTCCACCTTGATGGCAATGTGCACCATCTCTTCTAACTCCACATAAGGTTGCAAATCTACTCGGTCAGCTATCTCCTTGTTCAAACCAGCCAAGATATGTGCTATAGTGGTCTCTGTATCCTCCTCTATATCAGCCCTAGTCATGAGCATTTCCATCTCCTTGTAGTAATCATCCACACCCCTACTGCATTGTCTAAGAACTTGAAGTTTTTGCACAAGTTCCCTATGAAAATGCCTAGGTACAAATCACTTCCTCATTGTAGACTTGAGATCATTCCAAGTCTCAATTGTATTCTACAAATTTCTTCTTCTACTTGTCACCAATTGATCCCACCAAGCTATAGCATAATTCAAAAAATGGGTGATCGCCAACTTGACCTTCTTCTCCTCACTAAATTGATGACAATCAAATATGAGTTCCACCTTCTTTTCCCTTTGTAAATACGCCTCTGGATCTGATTTACCTTGAAAATGAGGTATTTTAAGTTTAATGCTTCCCAAATTTCTATCAACAAAATCGTCATTGCCTCGGTTTCGACCATGGAATTGACTTTCTCGCATTCTCCCTCTACATCAACCAAAACTGCGACCTTCTCTTCCTCCTCTAGGCTCATCCTTCCAACAATTGTATCATCATCATCCTCATTATAATCAAAATATTCATCTTCCAAGTCATGATATTCTGTTTCTGCCTCCTTGTCGCCTCTCGTTGTGATTTGGTGTTGCTCTTTCAACCGCCTGCAACCTTGCATCCATATGCTCTAATGCATATTCCTCATGGCCTCCATATTTCGATTGAAACGTGTAAACTCTCCTCGTTGAGCCTCAGGTAGCATAGCATCAGGAACATGACAAACATCATTATCTCCACTTTGGTTTGACATTACCGCAATAGAATGTAAGAAACAAAAAATAATTCAAGGACCTCACAAGCGCTCCCTCACGTGTTTACACTCAAAAGATGGGGGTCACTCGTGTTTAACTCAAAAACAAAAAAAAATCCACTCATGGTTTTCCTCACATCACTCTAGCTTATTATTTCATGTTCTTAGGTGAATCACACTTTTAAAACAATTTTAATGGCTTGTAATGTGTAGAATTCCAAAACTGAAATTTTCAAAACAAGTTGAACAGGAAACAAATTTAGGAAAGTAATGAATTTAGGAAACTAATAAATTTTAGGAAAGTAATGAAATTAGGAAAGTATCTAATTTTAGGAAAGTATTGAAGTTAGGAAAGTAAAGAATTTAGGAAAGTAACTAATTTTAGGAAAGTAATGAAGTTAGGAAAGTAAATAACTTAGGAAAGTAACTAATTTAGGAAAAAAATGAATTTAAGAAAGAGACTAATCCAGGAAAGTAGTGAATTTAAAGAAAGTTGAGAATTTAGGAAAGTATGAATTTAGGAAAGTAAAAAAGATTAGGAAAGTGACCAATTTAGAAAGTAATGAATTTAGAAATTAAGAACTTCCTAGAATCTTCCTATAATTAGGAAAGTAACTATTTTCGTTCTCTTCTTTTTTTCGAATGAAATTCTCTTTTCTTCTTCTTTTTTTTATACGTGCTCTTTTTTTGCATGAATTTGCTTCTTTTTTTTCTCTTTTTTTTGAACTACAACTATAAACCCAAAATTGAATTCAGAAGAACAAGAAAAACGCAAGAAATCAGAATTAAAGAAACAAAATTTGAAAGAGATAAAACCTGATCTAGAGCCCAAGCTCTGATACCAAATGATACGGAACCTCCAAGAGTAAGCATGAGAACTCCTTTATGTATAAGAACCCATGAAGTATTAACGTGAAAAATCCAATAACCAATTCGGTAACAACCCCTAAAGGCTAGAAAACACATTTCTTAGATAGATGATCAAGAACTAGAATAAAGAAAACTTGTTTCTGAATTCCAGTTTCGAAACACTCCACAAGAAGGTGATCAATCTACTTGAATGTTTCTTAAAACATGTATTCTACTAAAGAACACAAAGATAAAAGCAAAACAACCTTTTGGTTTTTCTTAAATTAAAATTATGGATCCTTAAAACATTCTAGCAAAGCATATTTGTAGCCTTTACAAAGGTTTCTTAAAATCCTAAAATTCAAGAATAGGAAACTAACCTAATTATATTTTTAAAAAATAATTAAGAATAGACTATATCAAGCTAAATAAAAGTAATGGACTCTAAATAAAGTCAAATTTCATTCAGCCCAAGATGTAACACAAAAATGGCCCATTACATACTTAATTCAACCCATTAGTAATGTTGACTTGAACCAAGTTGTACTGGACTCGTGCTGCACTTATCCGAAAGCTTAGATGTCCTTGTAGACCCTCACTAGCTGAATTGACTAAGTCTTGAAAATGGTGGATTAAAGCTTGTTGAAGCTTCTTTAGACCGCGACCTTGTTATTGGTCCTTGAGGCATGCTAATTGGACTAGAAACCTCTTGAATTTGCTCCTTGCCTTCTTGATTATGCTCATCTTTAAGATGTTGAATCCTTGGAGCTTGGTGTGTAGGTTGATCCTTAACAGTTAAAGATTCATTCATTCTCTACCTCTAGAAATATACCAATAGTCAACAATCAGAAATAACTTTCTCAATCTTTCAAAAATAAAAACCTTAAAACAATCACAAGTTTGATTATCTTGATCTTTCCTTACTTTGTTGTTAAGTAAAACAAGTTCTTTACTTAAACTCTTTCCATTAAACAACCTAGAACTAGTTCTCTAAATTCAGTTTAATAAAAGCAATTAATCAAGAAAGATATGGGTTGAATCAAGCAACAAACACACAAATTCGGTTTATAAAACTTAAGTTATATTCCTTATGTAATCAAACGAAAATATCCCATAATCATTGAAAATAATTTGCTACTTTTGTTTAGAAAGCCTTGACAATTGCAGATCAAAATTCTAAACTAGCAATAAAATTACTAACATGCTTACCTAGTTGCGCACCCAAGAATACAAGAAAGAGATTTATAGATAATGAAATCAAAGGAATATAAGCATAATTGAAAGAGAGATGAAAGAAAATTTCTGAAATTTATTAACTAATAACCATGTCTAGGGCTTTGAAATCACCCTTAACCGAAGAAAGAAATTAGCTACACATGGAGATTCTAAATATCATACTTCTAAACTAGAAAATAACTCAAAATTTGAAACTGAGGTTGTGTGCTCTTCAATCTTCAAAAAAATCAGCAACTCCTTCCTAGAACTCTAACACAAATAGGATTCTTTTCCATTTATCATGAGAAGGACTTAAAGCTCAAACTTCAACATAAAAGATGATAGATTCTAGCTCAAGAGATAAGCTAAGGTCCTGATCTTTATCTTTATCCTTCACTGATTTAAAATCGTTATCATATTTGATCCTTCGTTCGACCATGTTAGAATGATCAGAATACGGAAAAATATTCAAACGAAAGATTAATCTCTTATCTTTCCAATCGTATATGATTTGTATTGTAGAAAAAATTGGGATCATCATCCCACATTCATTTATCTTTGACTGTGCAAACCTGCTGAATTTAATGCTTAATTTGAAATTTAAACTTCGAATTGATCTTCATATTTCAAATTTCAGAATTCATAAGATGACACATGGAGACATGGAGGCAGCTGGTGACATAGAGTTTTAGACCATTTTGAACTCCATTTCAAGTTGCTTATTTTGTAACCTGAAAACACATTAAAAACAAAATAAATATCTGAATGTAACATTTATGAAATAATTACATAAAGCATCATATTTAATCTCTTCCTTTCACAAATGTTATTATTTAAATAATGAATAAAATGTGTTTTTACGCACTTATCACAACCCCCAACCAGCTTATTGCTAGTCCCTTAGCAATCCAAGCGTAGACAAAAAGAACTAACCTTCTAACAATTTGTCTCAGAGAACAATAAGAGATTATAGCCTTGAAATTATAAAAACTTTGACTCAAATCCATAATCATTCGAAAGCTAATATATCTCTATAGCAATCATACGCAAGTGTTTGTGTGTCATAGCCAATGTTAACGATAATTTATGCTACGCATGCTTCGAACAAGTAAAAGCTCCATAAGCCTCACAAAGAAGATCACTCAACTATTTATTCTCTCAATCTATTCTCAAAGGATACCATTACTTGTGTGAACAGATCAGTGACACTATATGTTTTCCCTTAGGCACAATTCTCCATTTAGTTGTCGACACCACCCAAAATCCAAAGGACACCATTGAGTGAAAGGATCAATGACACTATATGTCTTCCCTTGGGCACAATTCTCCGGTTAGTTTTCGGCACCACCTAAAATCAAAAGGTCTTCAATTAAAGTTGTAATGCAACAAAGGTTCTAAAGACTCATGGAGTGAGAGACATCATCAAAATATTTAAGGAACACTTCTTTGAACTCGAGGCAATTAGCTAAGAACATACGTAAAGAATCATTGCATCGAGCCTTTGCTTCATCTCAACCAACCTTATAACGTCCAAGAACATGTTTAATCAATACAATTTTTCTTTGCACTTTTTTTAATATTTCAATTTTCTCAAAGAAAGTTTACAAGAATAACTTTTCATCCCATGCTTTTTTTCTTCTTGTTTCAATTCCTTTTTCTTTCTTCTTCCTCTTCTCTCTTTTTTTGACAACCCCAAGTGTTTGTTGAATGCACCTTGTATATAAAATAAGTCTCTTCAATGTTATCTCCACTTCATCTTTAGATTATGGGTGAGGATCTACAGTATGGGTAAGAGGTAAAGAGATGAGATTAACAAAGAAAATGCTTAATGAAAGCTCAAAGTGGATCACTAAGGGGGATGTTCCCATGAGAACATCAATGGGGCACTGGATGATATGGCTATGGTGGTAAATCCTAAGGCCTTTATCATTTTTTGAAGAGGTATTCGATCAACCATTAATTTCGAAAAGACCTTCGGAAAAGTTCTTAGCATTTAATCCTCATGCTGCATGTCAACTCAAATAATAGTCAAAGTAAGAACAAGAAAGAATAGGATCATAATATTACACCTCTCAAAGAAATTCAGTGGCTCAAATATGTCTCACAAGGGTACTAAAAATGATATAAGCATTTTACTCATCCTAGCATGCGTGCTTCTATACTGAAAACATGGCTATTGTGCATAATGATGATTTGAACATAATTATCATAAAAACATATTAATCAAGGAAAAATATCAAGATATAAATCCATGTTCATAATCAATCAAAGCGATAACATTAAAGCTCAGCTCTCACCATGGTTGGTAGAAAGTATCCTAAGACTCATAAAAACAAAACTTAACTCAAACTAATCAAAATAAAGCAACTAATGATATTTTTTTTTTGTAAAGAAATAAAAGGGGCTTATTATTATTTAATCATCATGCTGCATGTCAACTCAAGTAATAGTCAAAGTAAGAACAAGAAAGAATATGATCATAATATTACACCTCTCAAAAGAAATTCAGTGGCTCAAATATGTCTCACAAGGGTACTAAAAATGATATAAGCATTTTACTCATCCTAACATGTGTGCTTTTATACCGAAAAACATGTCTATGGTGCATAATGGTGATTTGAGCATAATTATCATAAAAACATATTAACCAAGGAATAATATCCAGATCTAAATCTGCATGTTCATAATCAATCAAAGCCATAACGTTAAAGATCAGTTATCATCATGGTTGTTAGAAAGTATCCTTAGACTCAAAAAAACAAAACTTAACTCAAACTAATCAAAATAAAGCAACTAATAATATTTTTTTGTTTTTTGTAAAGAAATAAAAGAAACAAATGTAAAGAAGTCTGAAATCCTTCCCCCCACTTAATTCTTACATTTTTCCCCTATGTAACATTAATTCATCACATGAGAAGAATAAATGAAGCAAGGAAGTAAAAAGAGAAGAAAAGGAAAGGGAAGAGAAAATCTGAGTATGGCATGCCCTCCATCCTTTGGGTTACCTCCCAATTAGCGCTTGGTTTAGAGTCAGCCTTAGTTGTAACCGCATTTATCAATCAAGAGACTCGGGTTAATGGAGAGGTATATTCTCCACAACTTGCATTACGAAGGACTCATAGTAAGGCTTGAGTCGATGTCCGTCTACTTTGAACTCCTTGTTCATCTTCAAGCTCCTAATTTCCACTGCATCATGAGGAAAAAACATTAGTAACAATAAAATGACCAACCCATCGAGAACAAATTTACCAGGAAATAAATTAAGGAGTGAATGAAATAGAAGAACTTTTTGTCCAATAACAAAACTCTTTCTTGAAATCATTTTGTCATGGAAAGACTTAGTTTTCTCCATGTAGATTCGTGAGTACTCATAAGCATCGTTTCTGATTTCCTCAAGCTCATTTAGTTGAAGCTTCCTTTGTTCACCCGCAGCTTCCATTTACATGTTACATTGCTTCACCGTCCAAAATGCTTTGTGCTCCAATTCAACCGGAAGCTGACATGGCTTACCATACACAAGGTAAAAGGGTGACATCCCAATTGGTGTTTTGAATGCTGTTCTTTATGCCCAAAGTGCATCATCAAGGACCAAGCTCCAATCTTTCCTATTGCGATTCATCGTTTTCTCTAAAATGGACTTGACCTCTCGGTTTGATACTTCCGCTTGCCCACTAGTTTATGGGTGGTATGGTGTGGAGACCTTATGTGTAATATTATATTTCCTTAGCAAAGTTTCGAATGAACGATTGCAAAAATGGCTACCTCCATCGCTGATTATGGCTCTTGGTGTTCCAAACCTTGCAAAAATGTTAGTTTTCACAAAAAATCAACAACCACTTTAGAATCATTAGTACGAGTGGCTTTTCCTTCCACCCATTTTGACACATAATCAACAGCAAGAAGTAAGTAAAGATTACCATATAAGGAAGGAAAATGTCCCATGAAATCAATGCCCCAAATGTCAAAGATGTCAACAATAAGTATAGGTGTTTGTGGCATTTGATTTCGTGCACATAGGTTACCTGTTATTTGACAACGATCGCGCGACTTACAAAAAATGTAAGCGTCCTTAAACAATGTAGGCCAATAAAATCCACACTCAAGTACATTAAGAGCAGTCCTTTTTGCTCCAAAGTGCCCACCACATGCATAAGAATGACAGAAAGTATAGATGAGAATTCAGAATTAGATACACATCTTCTGATCATTTGATCGGTACAATACTTCCACAAATATGGATCATCCCACACATATTGCTCTGCTGTCTTCTTTACTTTATCCTTTTGAGCACGAGTGAAGTCATCGGACATCTTCTTGGTGACCAAGTAGTTCACAATGTCAGCATACCAAGGGGTCAAAAATTCCAAAGAGAATAGTTGTTCGTCAGGAAAATTTTCACACAAAGGAATATCTCCTCATTATGAATGAGGCGACTGATAGCAACTACGTTATCAATTCCCTTCTTATCCTTGATGTCCAAATCAAATTCTTGCAAGAGAAGTATCCACCTTATAAGTCTCGGTTTAGCATTCTTTTTAGTAAGCAAGTACCTAAGAGATGCATGATCAGAAAATACAATTACTTTGGAACCAATTAAATAAGAATGGAACTTATCTAAAGCAAAAATAACCGCCAATAGCTCTTTTTCAGTTGTGGAGTAGTTAAGTTGTGCGTCATTCAAGGCTCCTAATGCATAATAGATAACATGAGAAAGCTTGCCAACTCATTGCCCTAAAAGAGCCCCCAGGGCATAGTCACTTGCATCACACATTAACTCAAATGGGAGGTTCCGATTGGGTGGTTGAATAAGGGGAGATGTGGTCAAAAGTTCATTAAGCTTTCAGAATGCCTCCTTGTACTCTTCATTGAAGTCAACGATGTTGTGGCATTGGATTAGTATAGATCCCTTAGTTGCTTCAGTGACATTGGCGGCTTTCAGGTATGCCTTAACTTCGTTCCAATTGAGACGATTTTCATTATTCATGTCATAGATGACATCACGCAAAGTATGACACTCTTCGATGGTATGGCCCGCGTATCGGTGAAATAGACAGAATTTTGAATAGTCGAGACCAGGAGGCCAGGGGAGTGGTTTCTCTCTGGGCAGAGAAATGGCTTTCCAGGCCAGAAGGATGGAGAATAGGGTAGGAATGGATAGGGGTAATGGCGGGTAGTGAGCTCTATTGGGTCCCCAGGGTCGCTTGGGAGCACCTTCTTGCTACTGAGGATCATAATTGGCCGGAGGCGCAGCGTTCTTATAAGCGGGTCTGGGCGGAGCTTGCGCTGGGTTTTGCGGTTTTTGAGTGGGTTGGGGGAGGGCCCCGGCCCACTGGATGGCTTGCTGATTCCGGGTGCTCTCTTGTCTCTGTGCATTCTGCTGTGCTTGAACCGCATTAATTTGATCCGGAGTGATGGTAACCTCTTGATTGAAGTCAAACATCACTTCATTTTGTAACAATCACAAGGGCCTTGCAATCTTTGAAAAATCCTTGAGAAATCATCGATAGAAACCTGCATGTCCAAGAAAAGAATGAACCTCCCTCACAATTGTGGGAGGTGGTAACGAACGTACAAGGTCTATTTTAGATTTATCTACTTCTATCCCCTTATAAGATATGATATGGCCTAAAACTATACGTTGTTCTACCATGAATGACATTTTTCCTACTTAGTGAGAGAAACTCTCCCCTCTCTCTAGAATTCTCTTTTTTGTTTTAGCCTCTCCCTCCCTTAGGGGAGGCCACGACCTCTAACAATGGTTAATGATGAGTACATTAAGCATGCTGCAGAAGTTGGTAAGCAAGTTTCAGGTGGTGTTAAGAAAGATTCAGCTAGTGGGCAAGCTAAGCTTGGAGTGTCTTTCAATGGCCATGCTGGTTTGAATCATATGGTTACTAAGGGAGCTAGGGAAGCCAAAACCCATGTTATTGGTTTTAATGCTCTTAAGCAAGGTTCTAATACGAAGAAATTTGGACCAGAGAGTGGTTTTGATGAGCCTGGGAAGTTAGAAGCTCAGTCCAAGGAAGCTTCGAGTTTATTAGTTGCAAAAGAGATTATTTCTGAGCATTCAAAGCTTAGAGACAATTTTATTTCTTCTGATCACAATCAGAGCAATCTTCTTGAGCTGACTCTTTCAGACCAACTTCGTTCAAGTCTAAAGAGAAGTAGCATAAGAGGAGGAGCTAGAGGTGGTGCTCGGAGATCAACCAGCTTGCCTAGAGCTCCAAAGGTTGAAGATGATACTCATTACCTCTCTGTCAAAGGTAATGATGAGTGTCCTTTGATAGAAGANGCTCATCAAATATCGTTGAAAAGTACCAGGAGCATTTCAAAGTCTGAATGGCATGCGTCGATAGGCAAATGTTCCAAAGGGGCATGTGAACGTTGTCTTCTATTGATCCTCCGGTGCAATTACGATCTGATTGTAAACTGAATAGCCATCAAGAAAACAATAATGAGATGATCAGTCAATCTTTCTAACATTTGATCAATGAAAGGTAAAGGAAAATGATCTTTGTGAGTAGTAGAGTTAAGTTTCGATAGTCAATGCAAACTCGCCACCTGGTTTTGACACGGGTTGGTACTAGCTCATTCTCTTCATTCTTAACCACGGTGATACTAGATCTTTTTAGAACTACTTGGACCGGGCTCACCCATTTGCTGTCTGAATTGGGTAAATCACACCAATGTCTAACAACTTCAAGATCTCTTTCTTTACCTCCATCATAGGAGGATTCAGTCGACGTTGAGCTTCCCTAGTTGGCTTTGCTCCATCCTCAAATAGAATTCGGTGCATGCATATGGACGGACTAATCCCTTTTATGTCGGCTATTGTCCAACCAATTGCTGTTTTGTGATCCATTAAAACATGAACTAACTTCTCCACTTGTAATGTCATGAGGTTCCTTGCAATTATTACCGGCAGCGTGTCTTTCTCTCCTAAGTAAACATATTTCGGATGCTCAGGAAGAGGTTTAATCTCCAAAGTAGGGTCCTGCATAATAGAAGGTAGAAGTTTCTCGTTAGATAAATGTAATGAAATAAAAGAAGCATCATATTTAATCTGATGTGGAGGACTCATATCCATGCTTAGGTGGTAGAATAAGGGTACCCAAAACGTGCTCCAAGAATTTCTTGGGGAAAGGCAATGTCAAATCACCTCATCTACATATTTACCGATTTGGAATGGGACTAAACACTTGCTTTTCCACCTTCACCTCACCACTATCATTCAGCCATTTCAACTTGTAGGGCTGGGGATATTTAGTGGTTGGCAGCCCTGATACACCATTATAGTGCTACCAACGTTAATACAACTACCTCCATCAATAATCACATTCCAAATCTTAGGTACTTGCTTACTAAAAAGAATGCTAAACCGAGACTTATAAGGTGGATACTTCTCGTTAGATAAATCGTTAGATAAATGTAATGAAATAAAGATCTGAATGTAACATTTGTGAAATAATTACATAAAGCATCATATTTAATCTCTTCCTTTCACAAACGTTATCATTTAAATAATGAATAAAATGTATTACTCACTTATCAGGGATTCTCACATGGAAATAGAGAAGATAGGTTTGGTGAGAGGGTGGGTAAGAATATGGATAGCATTAAAATGAAGATTCCTTCTTTCCAAGGCAAAAACAGTCCCGAAGCTTATCTAGAGTAGCAAAAGAGGATTGAACTAGCCTTTGATTGTCATCATTATTCTGAGCGTAAAAAGGTAAAACTTGCTGTTTTTGAATTCACCGATTACGCTATCATTTGGTTGGATCAATTAATAATAAACATAAGGAGAAATAGAGAACGTCCCATAGAGACTTTGGGAGATTTTAAAACCGTGATGAGAAGACGGTTTGTGCCAAGCCATTACTATCGAGACTTGTATCAAAAGTTGCAAGGTCTCACTCAATGTAGCCAAAGTGCTGAAGATTATTTTAAGGAGATGAAGATGGCTATGATAAAGGCAAATATAGAAGAAGACCGGGAAGACACTATGACTAGGTTTCTGCATGGATTGAACCGAGAAATTCATGATAGGGTAGAAATGCGACATTATGTGAAGTTGGAAGATATGGAGCAAATGGCCATTAAGGTTAAGCAGCAACTCGAAATGAGGGATACTACACGTACAACCCTTGGCTCGAGTTCTTCCCCATGGAAATCGAGCTATGCAAAGGAGGATAATTTGGCTACAAAAATCGAGCAAAAGTCAGAATTGATCAGCCATGGAAACCAAGGTAAAACAGATTCTTCCATTACTCGAACCATGATATAAAGTGTTTTAAATGCCAAGGCAAAACAGATCCTTCATTAGAGGATGAGGATGATGAGGAGTGCGCTGTACAAGGTGACTTGTTGGTTGCAAGGAGAGCTCTAAGTGTGAAAATCAAAGAAAATGATGAGGTACAGCGAGAGAACATATTTCATGCTAGATGC
>QANY01007723.1:0-112503 GCA_003255025.1 Datisca glomerata
ACAGTATTTGCCTGTTCGTTTACGTATACTAAACAAAAAAACATGAAATAGCATAAGCACAAAATTGAGCTTAGAGTGAAAGATTGTTATAATTTCTGAATTCCCAAAGATTGTAACTAATTAAGGTAGGAGACGCACAAAGTGTGATGAACACATTTAGAACCAAGCAAGATGATGATCCTGTGTTCCTTTACTCATTCCAATTAGATCAAGAAAATAGAATGACAAATATTTTTTTAGGGGGATGGCAGATCAAGGATTGACTATGATGGTTTGGGAGATGTAGTGATATTTGATACAACTTATCACACGAACAAGTATAACATGATATGTGCTCCGTTTGTAGGGGTTAATCATCATTGGGTGAATGTTATCTTTGGTTGTGCATTTTTACTAGATGAAATAACAACTTCATTTGTTTGGTTATTTGAAACATTTTTGGAGTCAATGGGTGGTCGACAACCAAGAACGAAATTTATAGATCAAGATCAAGCTATGTCTAATACAATATCTCTAGTCTTTCCTGACTCAATTCATCGCATTTGCATTTGGCATATCGAAAATTGCTACACAACATCTTTCTTCATTGTATGCAAATCTAGAATTTTGGAGAGAGTTTAACAAGTGTCTGCACTGGTCTGATTCACCATATGAGTTTGAGGTAACCTGTAATTCCATGCTAACCAAGTTTGGTTTAGAAGAACATAGATGGTTGAAGTATCTCCATGAGTTAAGGGCTAAGAGGTGTCCCGCTTTTAGCATGGATGCATTTTCTGCTAGAATCAGATCATCGCAACGAAGTGAGAGTACAAATAATGTGTTTCAGCATATGTTGGCTAAGACAATGCGGTTACTGAATTTGTGATTCATTATGAGAAGACGACGGAACAAATGAGGGAAAAAGAATTAGAAGAAGATTTTCGTTGCCACCAAAGTATGCCCCAATATAAATGAACATGGACCTATGGTAGTTCAAGGTACACATATGTGTACTTGTACTTTATTAATACACTTTGAAATTGAGGTGCCATCAATACTATCTATCTTCATTAACACGAAAATATATCACAGATTGTGTTAAATAT
Source organism: Datisca glomerata (assembly GCA_003255025.1). Taxonomy (NCBI): domain Eukaryota; kingdom Viridiplantae; phylum Streptophyta; class Magnoliopsida; order Cucurbitales; family Datiscaceae; genus Datisca; species Datisca glomerata. The sequence goes on from QANY01007723.1 coordinate 1,086, forward strand.
TTTCATGTTGGAGTACATGGAAAAAAAATGATTTGGGAGGATCTTTACAACTCATTTTATGAGACAATTACTTATTCAAATCACAAATTTTAGCATCAGTACTTTTTTATCTAGATAGAAGAAATCGACTTTCCTCAAGTCTACCCAATTTATGGTTATGTTCTGAATTAAAATGGAAAACTTTCCAACACCCATTATCATCACAATGAAATCTAATACTTGATTTATAACCAATTCTAGTTTTCAACCTTTCTATCCTCTTCTCTTTTAATGGATCAGAGTATTTACGAAAGCCTTCTTTTGAACAAATAAAATTCTGTTAAGTTTTCATACTTATCAAATCGTCTTTTCATTTTTCTAATGCTAAAACCAAGTTGTAAATCATACTTGTTATAAAAATCATAACACTCTTCTATACTACTGACAGATAGTCCTATATAAGGCTCAATAATATCATCTTCAACTCTTTCATTATGTTGCAAGATAAATTACTACCAAATAAAATAACCAATATTATGTGTGGATAATGAAATCAAACAAAATCAAACAAATAATTCCAAAATTAAGATATTTTACAAATAATTCACAAACTTATTACATAAACGTGTTTTATTCATTTATATATCCAAAATTTAATTATTATTAATTGTAAGAGAATATCAGATCTCTATTATATATTATAGCAGATGTCCATTGTTAATCCCCTTCTCCAAATTTATCCACCATTCTCTGGTAGAAAATTTCCACCAGCACCTCCACTTCACCATGACCTTCTATAATGTTTCCCTGCTTCTCAAAATCCCATCAAACATTTTCCTACGCTAGACTAATAGCTTCTCTTAATTTACCCAAAAAAAAAAGAGACCAATAGCATCTCTAATAGTTAAAAAAATAAAAAACATTGTGCTTAAAAAATAGTATATTTATCCACCATGATCGAAAATTCATATAGTTTGTTTTTTTAAACAGTAAAAACCAGTAAAAACAGTAAATTCATTTTAAAATAGTAAAAAATAAAAACAAAAAATAGTATGGTCATAAAAAACTCATTCTGAAAACAGTAAAAATTACGTTTACTCACACACAATATTTCTGTCATTTTCAAAATTCATTTTTAAAAGCAGTAAAAAACCAACATTTCTATCTTTTTCAAAACAGTAAAAGAATCAAACAAGTATAGTCATTTTTTTAAACTAAAATTGCAAAAAAATGAATCACATTAACATGTAATAAGCATAAGAAAAGGAATCACATTAACATTAGCACTACAAACACATAAAAATAAATAAATTTAAGTAACTAAAATAGTAAAAAATATTATGGCCACATCAAAATATAAATGTCAATTAAAAATTAATAACACTAAATAAATTATAACCTTAATAGTAGGATGAGCTAATTGCTTGGATGAGATGAATGATGAAATCAAGTAAAAAATGGTTGGGTTGAGTTATGAAATGAAGATTGTGTTAAAGAAATTGAGTTATTATTTAATAGAAAACGGAGATACAAATTAGGAAGAAAAAATTAATTAATAAAAAAACTACCAAACTCAATTAATATATTAAATACTCAACTAACAAATTAAAAACTAACTACCTCAATTAACTATTGACACTAAAAATCACAATATTTATTAGATTTTCGTGTTGAACACGTTTTGGGGAGAAATCGTAACAATTATTTATTATCTTCATTTTAAATATTTATTATCTTTCTTTTAAAATAAATATGTCTGGCGTGTAGGTCTCACACTAAAAATAATAAATTTTTATCATCAATTTCTTAAAGAAATATCAAGCGTTTGGGTCCAACAGTCAATATATTAATATTGATTGTAGACCCCACACATCACATGTCATATTGTGACTCGCGATCACATTATGATCGTCAGTCACAATAATTTCTTGCACGAAAGTGAGGTTGTATTGCAACCCCTTTTTATTTTTTACTTTTAAAAATTATTTCAGCTTTTTAAAATTACATTACTAAATTAGATATGTAATTTATTTGTTTGTCAAATATCCAATTTACATTGATAAATTAGCTGCATCAATAAGCTAGTCTGGTAAATAAATTAGTTAGGTCAATAAGTTAATTACTAAAATAAGATAGCAGACTATTTTATTATCATTTTATATTTAATTTGTTTATATATTGAGAAGTTATAATAAATTATTTCACGATCGAGATGTCAAAAAATTATTTATTTATTATGTTATAAATAAAATTTAGTCTCTTTATTTTTTTATGATGTCAATAAATTATTTACTTTGTTGCGTAAACTTTCTTAATTAAAAAAAATAAAAAACTGATGAAAACTATAAACTGTGCACTGTGCACGTTTCTTTATTTAAAAAAACGTGCACCCACGTGTTCTCTCGCTGCATGCCTTGACATCATGAACAACGCTCATTTAAGTATCGTTTTTTAAAAACACGTGTCTCTTGTGATTTTTGTACAGGGACAACGTGATAATTATCGCCTACTATGTGAGGAGCAGTGAACATATATCCCAAAAATACCATTTATGTAATTCTTCCTATGCGAATGAAAACGATAGTAATAATGGCTTGACAAACAAAAACTGACCATGAGGCACCCTTCTTTCCAACGTAATTAATTATGTCAACCAAGTCATTCACGTTTTCACTTGCATAATTAAAGGTAAAGACTAAATTGAAAAAAATAAGTTACAAGTCACTTAAACCTTTTTGTTCCCTCAAAATATCACCTGAAGTTTACTAGTCCTCGTTTGTCTCACGTGTTGATAAACCCTTAATTGACGGCAACCACGAGTAAAATACATAAATAAGTGGAAAAACACTTCAAAATTGGAGTGCCAATTTATGGTAAGGTAAAAGTTGATACATAGTTGATAGACATTTTTAATTTGAATAAATTACTAAGAAGTGTAAACTCCTAATGACAATACACTAAGAAAAATAAACATCATGTTACAATGCGAGACAAAACCCCAAAGCTTTGAGGTAAAGTGAATTTGAAATTTGTTCCCTACAAATGTATAAATTTTGAATGAATTGTTCACAGTAGTCTTCTATTTGTTTAGTTGTTAGCTCAACAAATTATAGTGATGTTTGTTTTGTTTCTCTCCGTCCATCTCCTGCCATAAACATCTTCTTGTTTACATTTTCATATCCTTTCATTTTTACATCTTTTCTGTCTATAATCTATATAAGTGATTATTCACACCATTTTTACCTTTCATTTCTATATTTTTTTCCTCTCATTTTTATAGATCAAGGTTATAGGAATCTTTTAGAAATTTTCTTTTTTTAGAATGACTTAATAGCTACATTCATGATAAGTCTGGTCAATCAACAAAGAACAGTTTGTTCAAGTATCAAAGGTGGTCACTAAGATTAGTTTAAGTTAACGAAATGGATTTCACGTGAGGATGCCCACAATACTCAATAGAAAGAAAGCTATTTTCTTGCTTTGATGCTAGTGGTTGGATGGATGACCAGAGTATATAGAATTTTGTACAGCTTACTCAGGATGGTTCCGACCAGCTTATTTGAATACAACATGATTCATAGAGCTAACGGCCTCACCTCATGTAACAAATGGTCACTTTTGTAGTTTTTAAAAGTATAAAGAGAAAAAAATTACAAAATAGTATGGGGAGAGTTTTGAAAATAGTGTAAACTATAATGGTGTTCTTTGTCATTTAACCTAAAAATAATTTTAAAATATCAAATTTTAAATGATAATCATTTATTAATGATTCATTTAAATAATTTAATAAAATAATTTATAAATAATTATCGTCTTACTTGATAATTTAAATTTTAATCAATTATTTAGTAATTACTCCAAAAACGAACCAGCTTCAATTTGGTGGACAACATGGACTGAGGTAAGAACGATATGTCGTTTACTTGACGTAGGCATCCACACGCAAAGTGACTTGCATTTCCCTCGTCTTGCATAAAGGGAACAGTCATCTTTATCCTCAAATTCCGAATTTTGCGCCTAATCTGCAGTAGAAAGCTGCGGGACTGAAATTGAAAGAGATTCTCTAAACATCCTCAAAATTTCGAATTTGGAGTTGCAATTTTGTAGTTGCGTGAATTTCTAGGCAGATCGTAGACCTTCTGATAAGCAGAATCTCCGGCAACTCTCTGACCATCATTGGCTTTATTCAATTCGAAATTTGATGAACCGCGACCGAGATGCCGTAGAACCGCCCATTTCCCCCCTAGAGCACAGGTTCTGATACAGCGCTTTCGGTTCTTCTTAGATAAGGAATTGAACGGACTCGTGCCCGGTAGTGTTGAAGAGAAGCCAGAAGAGGATGACGCGGAAGCCCAGCAATTGTGCTATTTGTGAGAATTTAAATCAGCCTTCAATTTGCCCCCTTTGTGTAAATTACAGGTGACTTTATCCTCTGTCACTTTAATTAATTTCCAGTTAACTTCAACCTGACCGATGAATCGCGGAATTATTGCATCTCTTGGTTCCTCGCGGCATTTTTTTGCATATTGCTCTTTTCTGTCAAGTTAAGGATAACAACAGACAACAGTAACTATCTTAAGAAAAGAAAAAAGAAAAAAAAATTAAAACCAGTATGCCATGTTCCTCTTTTTTGTGCAGGTTACATGAATACAATTTTTTATTAAAATCATTGAAGAGTCGTCGGGATTACTTGCAGACTAGATTGGTTGCTGTGCTTGTGGCGAAGGTAATGTTTTTGCTTGCATTTAGCTGGCTTTATCTTATTCACTTTGTTATTGGCAATATCAAGCGCTTGAAGTGCAGATGAGACTGTGAATTTTGTGAATATTCAAATGTTAGGTGGAATTGGGGTTGGCAACAGAATAGTTATCGAAAGCGCATTTTTGGTATTAAAATGTTAGAGGTTCTAACTTGTACAGGGATTTAACACCAAGGGGCATTGGTCCCAAGGAATTATTATTGGGGTTGGAAACAGAATAGTTATCGAAAGCGCATTTTTGGTATTAAAATGTTAGAGGTTCCAACTTGTACAGGGATTTAACACCGAGGGGCATTGGTCCCAAGGAATTATTTTGCATCTAAGAGGAGTCGAACACATGTCCTAGAAGGGAGCAAACTTCTAAGACCATGGCCTTCACTTGGATGAACTCACTTAGACCTAGTATATTAAAAAAAGATAGCTATGAAATTATAGAAGCTAAAATCGTGGTTAATGTCCCTTCCATTCTACATAAAGTTGTTATTTTTATTAATTACTCTTTCATTGTTTCTTGATAGTTTTCTTTTCACTTGCGCCTTGCATGATTGTTTACTTGTGTAATATCCGGTACCGCTATTGTAGATATCTACTAAATTTTGTTCTGGCATTTTGAGTATGTTGTTCTGATGCTCTCAGGGGAAGGCAGACGATCAGTCAAATTGGAGGGTGCTTCAAAATGAGAAGCTTGCAAGGTTGAGGGAGAAACTCCGTTGTAATAAAGAACAACTTGCACAAGGTTTGCTGTTTCTGAATCGTATTCAAATTCCATAAATGAAATTTGTTGATAATTTTCCTTATTGAATTAATTGGTAGCTGTAGGGAAGGCCAAAAGTGAGAAGACTTCCCACAATTTGAAAGTCAACTACGGGATTCTGGAATCAGCCTTTTCTGTGGTATCTTCTCTTGGTCTATCTTCTTACATGCCTGCTGTCAGCATAAGTGAAATGTTTAGAGATGATTTTCCCCCTTTTATTGCAGTTAGAGAAAAATCGCGAGGAACAATTGGAGAAGTTCTATCCTAATTTTATTTGCACTCAGAACTTGGGCCATGTGAGGACTATGACCTTTTCTATTTGAATGCTGATATTGTTTCTGCATCTCCTCCAAAGTTTAAATTTCTTCGATGAAAGCATGTGTTTGAATACAGTAAATACCCTGTACACAGCCTAGTGAGTAAACTGTAAACACATGAACATATACGTTGATATAAATGTAAGTGGGTATAATAACTTAAAAAAAATGTCAGTGGATATGCTGTAACTTGTTCTATCTTTGATGCTAAATGTTATGTTCCCATTGGTACCTTCATTCAATCGAGAAGAAGTATCTACTTGTCAACTCCAACTAAGACTAACATTCATTTTCTGATTTGTAGATGGCAATTACTTCTGAACGTCTTCACAAACAGTCTGTCATTGTAAAACAAATATGTAAATTGTTCCCACAACGTCGGGTAAGCTTAGCCAAGTTTTAGAAGTTAAATTTGGAATTCTTTGTGTTTGCATACTCGGGTTTGGTTTCCAGATCATGTGCTCGAAAGTGGGCCCTTAGTTTGTGCTTTCTATATAACTGCAGAGGGACAACTTGGTTTACGGAAGTTCAAGGACAAGTAACATGGAGTCCTATTCTTGGTTGTACCTTGGCATTTTCTCAATTTCTTATATTATCCTATTTTCAGGTGATCATAGATGGAGAGGAAAAAGATGGATCTATTGGTCAGTTTGATCAAATTTGCAATTCGCGATTGCCAAAAGGACTGGATCCACACTCTATTCCATCCGAAGAGCTTGCAGCCTCTTTGGGGTAACATTCTTGTGATCTAGGATACATAGAGCATTAGGACTTGATATGCATATGTTCACTGGCAGTTTTATAGAACAATATTAGGTAACTTAATAGAACTTTTTGTTTCATATGAATTAGTTTATTCACTCCTGTCACTCTTAGAGCTAGAATAATATACAATATTCTGCATATATGATGCTCTTTACTAACAATTACTCGGTTTAACCAACAGATATATGGTGCAACTACTAAATCTAGTTGTTCAGAATTTGGCTGTTCCAGCACTTCATAATTCAGGTTTTGCGGTATGCTTTACCGAATGCATGTCATATTCTGATACTTACCTTGGAAGAATGATTTTTCTTTTATTTCTTTTGATTCATTTTGCATTGTTCTTACATATTTTTATAGAATATTACTGACGAATATTTATTGTGGTTGTTATTGCTGTTTTTTCCTTTAATCATCTTGGTTGTACCACGAGGCTATGAATCCTCCAATCCATATATCCTGTATTCCAACAAATTCTTAATTGTACAGAGGAAAAGATTATTCTTTATGGTGTAGTTATGCATGAGTTTAGTTAAATCATCCGGCCTGAACACAGGGAAATCCAACTGATAAAACATAGGGAATCCAGAAAGTTGCCAAAATTATCAGTTACTAGGCAAAAATAAAATAAACCTCATTTTCCCTAACTGTTTCATGAGTTATTTGGATGGAAGCAGTAAGTTATCATTCATTCCATGCAAACATCTGAATATGGAACAAGTAATTCTTTGTTAAACTTTAAGATTTTTCCTATATTCAAGGCGCATTTCTCATTAAAGCTCCAACAAACATTAAAATAAACACCAATTTACTGTTTTTATCCCCAAAAAAATTTAAACCCTTTCCTTGTATTTGCATTATTGCAGGGTTCATGTTCACGCATTTGGCAAAGAAATTCATATTGGGACGCACGTCCATCGTCTCGCAGGTATGTTAAAGAAATGAAAGGGCACTGCTAATTTCGATTTATTTAGCCTTTTGGACTGAATGTAAAATGTTTCATCCAGCAATGAATATCCCCTTTTTATACCGCGCCAAAATTATTGTTCGACCAGTGGAGAGAATTCATGGTCTGATAGAAGCTCAAGTAACTTTGGTGTTGCTTCAATGGAGTCCGAGAGGAAGGTCCGGCTAGATTCTTCTGGAAGTATTAGCTTCAATTACTCTTCGGCTTCTCAGCATTCTATTGAATCACACAAGGATCTGCAGAAAGGGATTTTGCTTCTCAAGAAAACTGTCGCATGCATAACAGCTTACTGTTATAACTCACTCAATTTGGATGTTCCTTCTGAAGCATCAACGTTTGAAGCGCTTGCTAAGCTGTTGGCTACTCTTTCTTCATCCAAGGAAGTACGCTCTGTTTTATCCCTGAAAATGGCCTGTTCAAGGTATGTAACTCCATCTTTTGCTTGTATGTGATTTTGGATTACCTTTAAGATGCATTCAGCATCAATACCTCTTGGATAAATGATATATTGTTGGATTTTATGGCAAAATGTGCGCTATTTGGGTGTTAACTAGGCTTCACATAGTGCTTAAACGCCAATCACATTCCTTGCTATAAACTTAATCAGGAAAGAACTGCACATGGGAAAAGTTCACGTGTTTATGTTCTTACTAAATATATTATGACCATGGGAGTTATGATCGGATTAGCCTTCCGTATTGTCTCTATAAATCTATAAGAATCTATCATATTCTTCTTGTCATGGCAAGAGATTCTTCTCAAAATTTGTGTAGAAAATCTGTTTAATTCTTCTCTCTGCATGATTTGAGTTCTGGATGAGCAAGTCAGTTGAGGTAAATAGCCTCTGGAACTTTGAGAATTTCAAACCATCAGTTTGTAGCTTTTCTGATGTTTTTTGCCTACTAGGAGAAATGATAGTAATCTTATGCACAACAATTATGAGATGAATTATGAAGGTGATAAATGATACTGCCATAGGCTTTTCTGAGTGTTAATAGTGATACTGGCAAACAGTTTCACAAGATAATGAGAAACTTATTGTCACATTGACTTCGAATGTGACTTCGTTTTTGCTTTGGAGAGCTCTGTCCCTCTGTCCAATGTACACTTGTTAGAAGATGACACCCGTTAAACTATATTTTGCTTGCATCCATTATAGGATTTTCTTTCTATTTCAGGTCATCAAAGCAAGTTCAACAATTGAACAAATCTGGATGGAATGTGAATTCCGCCATTGCATCAACCACTCTACTAGACGGTTCACATACACTTCGTATGACGGTATATGGTTGCAACTGGACTTTAGTATAGTAAATGATGTAGTATTTTCCCAAGGTTGGGAATGGAAAAACACTTAAAAATTCCTTATTGTACCACCGTGTGGTTTTGTGCTCTTCCATTTCCTTCCCCTATTCACTGGGACTCTAGAGACGGTTGCATTTGAGAGAGAGAAATATGAATTGAATATTACCTTTCATGTCTGACAATTAGTCTGTGCCGAATAACGTGATGGTATTCTTATAGTTTTTATCTAGAAAACATAAGATGAGAGTTTTGTTCATAGCAAATATCTTCTCCAATGTGTTTCAGAGTCAGTTTCGGTCACTTATTAGTTTAACCTGTTCGAGAATTATGCAAGGTGGGAGGTACGGTGGTCAATGAGAATCTGGGACGGTCTATTCTAAGTTCAATTTATATGCAATGTGATTGGACTTCCTCTGCTGCATTCTTGGTTTCTTTTAACAAATTTGTTATCTCATATCCTATCATTAAAAGTTTGATCTCATAACTTATTCGTTTGCCATGCAGAGAAACGTCCACGAAAATAACCCTCCAAGTTCTGCCGCTAGTTTTCTTTTTGCTACTGAGTTGTCGGATGTTGGAAAAAATGAATGCCTTATCGAAGGCTGGGATCTTGTAGAGCATCCTACTTTTCCTCCTCCACCTTCTGAAGCTGAGGATATTGAGCATTGGACGCGAGCCATGTTCATCGATGTGAAAAGAATTTGATAAAGGTGTCAAGGTATGATCTCAATTATTCCTCACAATAGGTCCAGAAAATGATAAATTTGGATGCTTATATTATTTATTCCTGATGTCTAATCTCAACTTACGAAACCCGTGTTTACTTTGCTACATTACATGGTCAAGCTCTAGGCGTCCAAGTTTTATGTTCTTTTTTCGCGTTATATGCCAAATGCTAAAAACCTGGTATGGTATCACAGTCGTTTTCTGATGCATACTACTATGTCTTATTTGCAAAAAATTAGTTATTTTCCTTCTGTTTCTCCAAAACCGAACTATGTTGGTGATAACTGGAAAATTTTGATGCTTGTTATAAAGTTCTAGTGGCAACTAGAAATGGACTTCATGTATCAGAGCTGAAATCTTACAAGCCCTTATTCTGCGATATAAATATGAAATAACTCTAGGTTGGGAAGCATTCTCTGTTATGTTTGTAAAGCTTACCTTAGAATTAACAAAATGCAATCTTTTGCTTGGTATAGGTTCAATCAAGCCCCCAGTTGCCATATGTGGAATTTGTGAGATAGGCTTCTACAGGTACCCACGGCAGAAAACCATAAACCCTAAACATCCCAAGCAAATGGTTACATGACGATCGCTTTACGTGTTGAAAGGTTGATTAGATTCATTATAAATATCAATAGCTTATTGTAAATAATAATTTGTTTAGTTATGATGCTGCAACATAACTATAGCTAGCTCTATTGTGCCAGAGCTGAAAGTTTAGCTCTTGCTTGATCGATAATATTACGTTAATCTGCTGCTCCAAATTAGTTGAAGTTACAGTGCCATAAATGGCATTTTTGCTTCGTTTAATTTGGCTAACAAAGATGGTTTACAAGTTTGAATGTTATAATTCCTAGAGCATGCATAAGATAGTTGAGACTAATGATAGAAACCAAGTTCTTTGTCAGAAGCTTGGATAGCCTATGATACTTTCTTCTCACTTCTTTCTCTTCTTTGGAGGCTGGAGGGCCTCTTCCTCTTCATCTTCCTCTTCATCATATGGGTCTTCTTCTTCTTCTTCAGCATTTTCTTCCTCAGCCTCTTCGTCCTCGTCATTATCATTGTCTTCATCCTTGTGTTCTTCCTCATCGTCATCGTTATGGTTTTCACCGTCATCTTCTTCCTCTTCGTCGTTTTCTTCTCCGCCGCCGGCCTCTCCTTCAGACCCTTCCTTCAAATTATCATTGCCAGAGCTATCTTCAAAGCCTGCTCCCTCTTCAGGCTCATTATTATTAGCATCTCCCAGGGCACCATTCTGGCCAGCATCATTATTATTGTCCTCTTCATCTCCCTCACCATCAACGGCATTTCCTTGGCAGTCACTGTCAGTATCTCCTTTCGTATTGGCTATGCTAGTCAAAAGCTGGCCGAATTGATCCTGAAACTTGTGTATAATGGCAATAATTCAACAAAACGTATATTCAGAGAAATTTATAAAACAGAGGTCTTTGCATTCGTGCTCCTGTGAAAAAACAAAACGTACGTCTTAACTAGGTAAAGATTTTTCTTTGTTATGTTGAAAATAACAAATTAAAATCTTTTTTTTTTTGGATAGGTAAAGAATTCTCCCTTTTTTAATATTGATTGAATATTTGAACTTACCTTCTGGAAAGAAAATAGACATGCAGATTTGATTAATGTGCTAGTCATCCTCAGGTGACAAACTTGATCTTGAAAATTGCAACGTAGATTCCCATCAAGTAACTATGTACTAAAAAGGCAATGTTTAACAGACATGAATAATTGATTATTTTTTTAATGTTTCAGATTAGTTCACAATAACGGAAGGTATAACGTGACTAAAGGTCTAATGTGGGACTATTCTGAAACTATAAAGTCAGAATTGAGGCTTTTTAAAGTTTGGGGTCTGTTCTAAAATTGACACCAAATTGCATGGCACAAATGTATATATGATGTGTCGTTTAAAAGAATATTAAAAGTTTTTAAAGGTTGTGTAAATATGATATGTGTCGTTTGAAAGGCTAAGAAACGACTAAAACGAAGGATTCAGATCCCCTCCTATTGAGGAATTCCAACAAGAAGTAATGTATATGTAATCTGGGTAGTTCGTTTTCAACACAGACGTTTCAGATCTCTCTATTTTTTTTTTTTACTTTTTCTGACTCTTTTTTCTTTTTTTTTTCCTTTCTGTTGTTTTTTCTCTCATTCTGAGTACAGGAGAGGAACTATATCCTAAAAGGAACCTCTCTCATTTGTCAAAATAGGACAGTCTCCCAATCTAATCACATCTTCACCATAGGAAATGAAACAATTTTTGCGAGGATAACTACACAGCTTACATTGAGTGGGCCGGGTGTGTGGGCCTGAAAAGTACATAAGAGGATAACGTAGTTCTTCTCATTTCTATCAAAACCAACCAGTAACTACAGCTAACCAACAAAACCGCTACCAAACAAATTCAGCAAAAAAATGTAAAACCAGAAATTTGAGGGAAAAAAACGTAAATTAAGAGAGAGAAAAAAGGAAAAGAACAATTAAAAATGAGTGACCATTTTTTATTGTTACAGTTATATTATAAATTTTAATTTAAACTTAAAATAAAACACAAAAAATAAAACATCACATTACTATATCGATTTATGTTGTTTTCTTTTCTATGTGGTGATATATGATCACTCTAATATTAAGCTCTACTCAGTATCATAGAAAATGGCTAGACAGTAAAAATTTGGCAAATTAGTAATTCACATAAAATCAGTATAATGTGAAAATTCTAAAAATTCAATCATGTTAGTAAAAAAAATTCTTAGCGGTTATTTATTTAAATTTTACCTGAGCCGAGTTGAGCTGGTCCTTGAACAGGGTTAAGTTAACCAGGGTGGCCACAACATCCAAAGCGTACATCTTAAGCTCAACACAGCATCCTTTAGTCTCCATTTGTACGGCCTCTCGAAACCTTAACACAGACATGACCACGTGATGACCGTTAGATCTGTTACCTAGCTTTGGCCCACCGTTAGATCTGTCAACAAAGTACCTTAATTCTGTCCCCCCAAATGGTTGACCTTCTAGCCTCAGTTTCAAAGAAAATAGAAAATTAAGAAAAAAAAAGAGCAAAATAAAAAGTTTTTAAGGAAAAAATAAAAGAAAAACTAGGCAAGTAAATAATTGTCAGATCTGAAGAAGGGAAGATAATTATCATAATTTATCAAAAAAATAATTCAGAACGGAATAAGACAAAATTTCAAAAAAAAAAAAGATTTATAAAAAGAACTGTTGTAAATGTATTAACGAATTCGGTAGCAAACTCACCCTGAGAACTGAAAAGCACTGGTTAGTTAGCCGGAAATTTTCCGGGAAAATTTGGAAAGGAAAGAGAAAGAAAGGGTGGGAAAGCTACAGAGAGTCCGAGAAAGAAAGCATATTAAGAATGTTTAATTGCTTACTTAATAACTAATAAGTGGAAGACAAAGTATGGAACGAGAGAGAGAGAGAGAGAGAGAGAGAGAGAGAGAGAGAGAGAGAGAGAGAGAGAGAGAGAGAGAGAGAGAGAGAGAGAGAGAGAGAGAGAGAGAGAGAGAGAGAGAGAGAGTACCTGAAATTTGAGAAAGTGAAAGTGAAGTTAGCTTAGCAAAGTAGATCTGATGCTTCTTTATTCTATAGCCTCACAAAGGTATTCTTCATTACTGTATCTTTCTTCCTGACCGTCGACTCATTATGTTAGGGGGGAGAGAGAGAGAGTAAAGTTTAAGTGAAAATGTGAATATGAAGGAAATGGAGAGGGCCAAAACGGGCAGGTAGAGTAGGTACTTTCTATTCCTCTCCCCGGTTAACACAAGATGTAATTATATATATATACATAGTTAGTCCGTACGTATATAATAATGGCATATTTACAATTGAAAGAGTGAAATTAATTATGAGAGAGAATTAACAAAGAGTGTGAGTTTTCTATCAACAATTATCTATTATTTTTCAATCGACCTTTATTTATAAGCTTAAATTCTTTTACATGAAATATCATTCACCTAATATATTTACAATTGAAAAAAAAATAAAAGGAATACTTCATCTCTGACTTATTCATTGAATACTAATTTAAATTGATCTCGTCCATTCGTTCTATCTAATGGTTATACTTGTTTATCCTCAATCTCCACGTTGACAATCCGTTTTCTCTTTTCTAATTGACTCTGAATTCTATTCTTTCTTGACGTGGCAACTAACTCGAATTATTCCCTTTCAATCATTATATATGGCCAAGATTAGTGACGAAAATATAATTCGCAACTATAATGCATCTATAGTGACAATTATCATTTCTTGTGATGTTAGTTTATTTACAGACATATCAGAACTCAGGAATCAAACTGTTGTCATTATACCGCCTACACCCCCATCATCGGTGATGGAAACTGATATCAAAAGTACACGTTCAACAGATATTTTGTCATCATACAACTTTTATTAATTTGTATCTCATATTGACATTATATTCATTAATATATATTCCAAATAGAGCAAAGCAATTGGAGAATTACCTAGTCAAATTGAGTTATTTCATGACACATGTTATTTAGGGAAGGGATGAGTTGATGATGAGTCTCAGAACTTATATGCAAGTAGTTAAGTATAAACTTAACATTAAACATGTTCAAAATATTTTTTTAGCCTTATATTCGAATAAAGTTGTGTAAAATACATGAAAGAACGAATGGTTGTGAATAATCTCAACTGATTGAACCACCTACTGATGTAGAGAAGTGCTCGGGCGAGGTAAGGCAGAAACATACTAGGCTTTGGATATGGCCCACGTTATTCCTCCTCACAAGCTGTAATTATTGTTGAGAATAAAGAACTGCACAAGATAATCACCAAACAAAAGAATTAATGATCAAGATCAATAACTAGGTCGGCTTGAAGAATTAATTGTTAGACATAGCTTTAGTTAGTTTTCTAAGGATATGATTTGGTTGTGTTATTTTATTTAATATCAGGACCTGATATTAAGTTATAATATTTTTTGTTAGTTGATTATTTGCATTACTTTTTAAGTTTTGAGTTATAAAATATTAATTTGTATTACTTTTTAAATTTTTTATTATTTAATTTAGTTTTCTACTGAGTTATATTTTTAGTCATTGTTGATAGATAAGCGATGAAAAAGCTTTTGTCATTAATTATCATATTTATTAGCGAAAAAAATTATCATCAAAGATATTATCTTGTGATTAAAGATAAATCGTTGCCATATATATAAAACACATATATTCAGACAAAATATGAGTTCTATTTTGAGCCATGCATCACATATAATATATGGCGACGGATTTTTAACCTGTAGTGGTGAAAATTTCGATGCTAATTTTTTCTTGGAGTGACTAGAATTTTTCTTCTATTTAATAATTTGTATCACCTATTATAAAGTTATTGCGGTCTATTTTTTTTTAACAAGGTACTTTTTTAAAAACGTTATATATTATATAAAATAAAAAAATATAATTCGAAATCACTAACTAATCTACATGAGAGGCTTCGACGAAATTACCATACTTAATGCCACGTTAACAAACATTACGGGAATCTTAAAAGAAGGCAGTAACTGGCAAGCCTGTTTGGTTAGGAGTGGAAGTGGGAATAGAATTAGAATATATCTAAGCATATTATGTTTCTAGACAGTCTTTTATAAAACTTAAAAAGCTTTCTTATTAATAATTTCCTGTTCAAACTGTAAACCGAACTACTTTATCTTATTCTTATTAGGGCCAATCACAGCTAACTCTGGAATAAGCTATCCTTAAAGATTGGTCTAACCCTTCGGCTATCTAAAATCATTTTCTTTCCTTCCTCTTTTAAATCATTTTTCTTTGTCTTCTTAAGATTAAAACTTGAGGCCTCTTTCTTGACAACTGACATAGTCCTTTGATTTCGTTCAGTCCAAATCAGTCCTATGATTCTCTCTCATTGGTCCCCATATGATTTAATATAAACAGCTCCACTCGTGAGGATCTTTCATTTGCATTCATAGCAAAAAGAATTCACTCATTTTCTCATGAATTCTGCTTAATAATTCATTTTAGATCACGACAACGTCGACCATTACCCATACAACAGAACATAAATTTAAGGTATCGGTCCATTATGACACTACAAAAGTTGAGTGATTGTAGCTGCAATATGTTGAAAATGATGTACGTAATTTATGTTGTACATTATTTAAGTTATATGTCCAACGACCGGTACTATATGAAGGACTTCGCTAGCATTGTCTAAATGGACAACTACAGAAGTGAGTAACAATAGCTGGATAGCCGTTGAAATTGATGAATGCCCAAGAATATAGAAGGTTTATCGACAACAAAATCGGTAAGGATTTTATCACTTAGGTATCTATAGGGTGAAAATGGATAAGTTTACTGAGTTCTGCTTGAGATGACTCAACTTACTTTATATACCTAAAAAATAATAAAGTTATTTCGCAAGAAGATGATTATAAAATTGTTTATTCATTCTACATTGTCTAAATGGTTAACGAATAAGAAATAAAAAAAAACGTACAATGTTTTAACATGGCTCGACTAAATTACATGTGAGCTTCACCAACAATATTAATAATCATATTGGAAGAATGTTTCATTAGCTGTAATTAATTACTGATACTTATGATGTAATTTGCGTTATGGATAATTGTTTCACACTCTAAGCTCAATTTTGTGCTTATGCTATTTCATGTTTTCTTGTTTAGTATACGTAAACGAACAGGCAAATACTGTTTACATTAATTATTTATATACGGTGATGATTTCTTGGATCATTTTTTGCAACACTCTGAGCCCAATTTTGTGTTTACATTATTTCTTTTTCTATTTAGTATAAGTAAATGTTTAGATGAATGTTTTTTGTCATAAAAGACAAAAAACGTTGGAACTTCTAAGACCTTCCTTAGCACAATAGTGAGCTAAAATGTTCTTATTTCAAGAACAGAAAGAAAAGCTAATCTCAGCTTAGCA
Organism: Datisca glomerata; assembly: GCA_003255025.1. Taxonomy (NCBI): domain Eukaryota; kingdom Viridiplantae; phylum Streptophyta; class Magnoliopsida; order Cucurbitales; family Datiscaceae; genus Datisca; species Datisca glomerata. The sequence goes on from QANY01007723.1 coordinate 17,629, forward strand.
CAGCCGAGATCATTAAAGCTTTGTAAAATCATGATTATCTCAACATCCCTTCTATTGCTCCTATTCCCATCCGCAGGGTTTCTTCTCCCATGCAAACCTGCCAATTTTCATGTAAACCAGCATGCAAAGTCTCATGCAGCCAGTCAACTCACAGCTCTCCATCTCAGCATTGTGCCAACAGAGATGACAACTTATCTTTGTCATCTATGTCAACAAATCTCTCTCAGCCTCTAGAGGGCAACCTAAATTCTATTATAACCAATACTGACAGAGGCAAATGATTGGTTGATGTAAATATCTTGTGCAGCCAATCATTTTCCTAGAGAATCCTTTATTCTCATTTTTGTCCTCTAGCTTAACCAACTTAATTTCTTATGTTTTCTTTATTATAGGCAGCCTATATATATAAAGGCATTTATTCATTATTTGTAATCAAGAGAGTTTACACATTAGATTAATATAATTTCTGTTTCATCACAAAATCAACTTGGCATGAGAGCTTTACTCTCAGTCTGCATCTTTCTCATCATTGGCTTCTATACTTGCTACAGCTCTAGCAAGAAAACCTATCGCTTCCATTACTGAATCAGAGCCTCATGCTGAAATCCTCCCTCCAATCTCTCTACAAATAACACACCCACTACAAAAAAACTCACTGATTGGCGAGGAAACTTTCAGCGCTGAAAGAAATTTCGTTGCTAAATACCCTTTTTTTTACGAGTAGCAGTAAAGCTACAAAGAAAACAAGGCTCCAGAGAAAATCAAGTCGAAAATGATGTCAGGACAAGTTCTTAACCAGCAATGTCGACCCACCAATGATAAACCGAAGCGAGCAAGTCTGCGAGCTCCTTCATTCGCAGATCTAGGAATAAACCGACATGATGGAGACTCAAGAAGCAAGAGAAGATCTTGACAAGACAAGAAGATCAAACCCGCTTCCGCCAAACAAACTGAATTTGAATTAATTGTGTTAACCGCTCGGAGACAATCCGGACTCCACAAAATTTATAATCCAGCCATTATCTTTAGTAAAACAAAGACCTTTCAGAATAGTCTAACGCTTCATTAACTAACAGGGAAAATGAGCCTATCAAATTGTACGAGAAACTCCAATAACTGCACCCAAAGAGTCCCTAATCAGACCCCCAACAGCACTATTACCGTTCGGACCAATAGCCCCATCAACGTTAAGTCAAAACAACTTATTGCTGGCTTCTTCCAAATATTTTTTGGGCCTGAAGCAAATTTCTTTGCAGGAAAATTTAAGCAATTTGCCTATATAAATTCTACCAAGAATTTATCAGCCCACAACAATATATCAAAGTACCTATAAGATTCTTCTTTATGTAGGCAGCAGTTTGGGAAATGCCATGAACACCGACAATAGAGAATTATCTTGGTCAACAAAGGTGAGTCAAGGGACTTAAAAAATAATTGATAAAGTCATGCATTTTTCTATTCTGAACACTCTCGTTTGGAATGGAGAAAATGGTTGAATTTTCTCAAACGTACCTTATTAGCGGGGAGTAAAACAGAGCATGGATCGTCGTGTCACATTTCTCGCAAAAATAACAAACATTATCCTTGCCAATTTTCCTTCTGGTTAGATTAACCCGAGTATGGATGAGATCATACGAGGCCCTCCACATGAATATCTTGACCTTATTTGGCAGGTTCACACTCCATAATTTCTTCCACCACCAACCTGTAGAGTTTTTCTCCGAAGAACTACCTTCAATGAGGCTGGAAAATTCCAGATTATACCCGTTCCGCACAATATAGGTTTTGAACAAATCATAGTGCCAAATAATTTTATCTTCTCCCTTTAAAGTGGTTGTCGGGATTGCACAAACAGCCACCACATCTTCTTCCAGCATGATCCGTGAGAGAAGCTCCTATTCCAGTTTGAGTTTCCAATAAATCACTCACTCTGATGTCCTGAAAATGGGGATCAATACACGTAGGCCGAAAAGAGATAGGTATTGGAATCCATATATCCTTAAAGACCCGAATAGATAGACCATTTCCTACTCTCCAACGAGCTACTTTTGCCAAAAGATCTCTACCCCACATAAAACTTTTCCATAGGAAAGAAGCTGTTTTAGGCACCTCATAATTGAGAATGGAAGATTTCAGGAAATATCTCAATTTTAAAACTTTCCCAACTAGTGAATCCGGGAACTGTATTAAACGCCAAACTTGTTTTGCCAATAAAACTTTGTTGAATATCTCTAACGATCGGAATCCCATATCTCCGTAAGCTTTCAGACGACACATTTTATCACATGCCATCCAATGGATTTTCTGGGAACTATCCATAGAACCCCACCAAAACTTAGCAATTTCCGCTCCAGGGTCTTTGCATAACGATGATGGGATCCATAAAACATTCATCGCATATATAGGCAGAGCTTCGAACACTACTTTAATAGGAAAATATAATTTAACCCAATTTGTGATGCATCACAAGTATACATGGCACAATTGGATTGTGCATCTTGATAAGTGAAAAAACTATAATCAATCTGTTTTCGTCACGTAAACTTGTGATGCATCATAAGTTGAATCAAATAGTATTGCTCCCTTTAATAAGGACCTCCTTTCCCCAGTTAAGAATTGTTTCTCTCCATATGTTCATTAATTTTCTGGTATTTGACATGATAGAGTCAAATAAGACTCTCTTATTTTGCCCCGATACATGCTGGAAGTCCTAGATATTTTTCATGTCATTGAGTTTGACTAATCCCCATCATAACCGATAAATTCTCCTTGATATTCTCTGGAGTATTGTTTGAAAAAGTGAGGACTGATTTATCCAGATTAACACTATGACCGGAAGCCCTCTCATAATCATTAAGAATCTATTTGATAGTTGAGAAATTATTAACATCCGTCTGATAGAACATCAAACTATCATCCGCGAATAAAGATGGAAAATAGGGGGACTATTCTTGCCAACACTAGGATAGATAATACGCTTTTCTCTATCTGCTTATGAAAAACCGTCTGGTCCTGGGCTTTTGAGCGGTTGCATCCTTATCAGAGCATCTCAAATTTTTGCTTCAGTGAATGGCCTTAGCAGTTCCCTATTCATCAAACTTATAACTCTTCTAGGTGAATATAACATTTCGTTACTATTTGTGAAACTTTTGAGTGACGATTGTCCCGCCTCTTCTAAAATTATATTTTCACAACTTCGACCAATCACGAAACATCACACCTTGCCCACGATGGTATAAGTAGACTGGAAAATATTACTCATCAACCAGTCGTCCTCATGTACTGTTTTAGGCGTCAAGTACGACCTTCTGACAACCAGTGCAATCCCCACATCACATGTAACAACCTCCTCGTCATCTGGTTGTTCCTCGTAAAAACTTGAATGTTCAGCAATATTTGCGTCCTCATCGTCACCTTCATCCATTTCAGCAAACAGTGCCCTCTTGCCAGCCTTTTTACAATTAGACTTCATATGCCCAAGTTCACCACAAGAGAAACACTTTATGGTTTATTTCCTGCACCTTTGTTAAACTGACTTCCAACAACTTTACTACCAGTGCTACCCGTATTAGCGTTACTGGTGCCAATAAATCCACTACGACTATTAGCACGGTGCGACTGTTTCTCCACTATCAGGACTCTCTGATGTACCTTTAACATAGACACATGATCGAACATGTTAAGGGTATCCTCATCAACTCACTGTTGTCGCTATTGGTTTCATCGTGGTACCATGAATAATATGGATCAGTTTTGGCTTTGATACCAACTGATATGGCGGAAGCTTCGACAAAATCCTAGCAATACCAAAGGCTGTTGAATCGAATACGACTACCAGTAATTAGTCTTTGAATCCTCAGATTGCCAGAATTTAGGCAACAATTTCATTGATTCACAAAGAATACAAAAAATTGGGATAAAGACAGAACAAATTTCTCTTAAAAATATCAGAACTGTCTCAAACAACCGAATATAGATCAATTTATACTGTTCCAGAAACCCTAAAATTAAAAGAGATAAAAAATTATGAAAAAGCCTAAAATTACGATTATAACAACTTCCAGGCCTCTAAAAGTGCCTTAAATAGTGTTTTTGGATCGAAACTAGGTTGCGACAGAGAATAAACTTTGATTTGATATCTAACGGGCCACGTGTTTCAACCCGAGTCAAAAGTTACGTTCTCCAGAAGTTGACATGCGCGTGCCACAATCCATTAACTCCAAGAATGCCAAAAATGCATCATTCGCATCGTTCTCCCTAGGGTAGACAAAATTCGACCTCAAATTTACAGTAGCATCATCATCAGAAGATTCACAGTGGAAAGGAATCAATGTTTAACATTGAACACATCAGCAGTACGAATGTAGCTAGGCAGCTTCAACCTATAGGCATTTGGATTAATTTTCTCAACAACCTCGACAGGTCCAATCTTCTTGGCAAATAACTTATTGTAATCACCAACTAAAAAGAAATCCTTAGTCAGGACTGCCCATGAAAAATCTCCAACCTTAAACTCCACATGTCAGCGTTTCTGATCAACATCTTGTTTATACGTGCGTTTGCTGAATGTAAATTGTCATGAACTACCTTGTGAACATCCTGCAAATCAGTTATGAAATCCGCTGTTTCGATTTAATATCTTACGAGCCATGTGGTTCAGCTTGAATCAAAAGTTACATTCTCCGGAAGTTGACCTGCATGTGTCAAGATCCATTAACTCCAAAAAATATAAAGCTGGACCGATTTGAGTCTTATGAATATCTCCCCCATGGTCAACGGCTTGACTTTTGACAAATCTACAAATAGGGAGGACTGTAGATTCAAAGCTCACATGAACTTATGGTATAATCTCGCAATGATTCTCCCTTTCTGATGAAGATGGTGAGCATGTAATTAGAATCTCCTGCGACCGAGAGGCATGTGGTGTAGAGCTCTAAAATGATAAAAGACGTAGCAGAAAAGTTAGTAACTGAAGATAAAGGAAGAGAATAATGTCATTTTAAGCATTGTCGTCTAGGTTGTATGGAACATTCTACACACGAGAGCTCCATCATGCTAGTACAAGGCCATCACTTGTCTGAACCGTAAAGATGGTCTTTGGTTCTATTTCTATGGTATAGCATTCAAACTTTGGTGCAACGCACTTTTTCAAGACTGGAGTGAACAAGATCTCTACCTAGTTTCTTGATTTCAATCATCTTTTTCTCTAGCATTTTTTTCAATAGCTGTGTCAAGAATTCCTTTCCTTCACTTTCTTCAGCTCCTCCTCCTTCAACTCGTTTGGACTAAACATCATTGTCTTTTTTGTCTTGCTTTAGTTGGTTTCACCTTACATTCGAGTTTGTCCGCTCAACAGCAATGTGTCTTTGGTTTTCTTGTCCCTCCGTTGTGATTCTCTGATTTTCCTATTCACCCGCACGAAAAATGTTGACTTAACTCAGTTCTGTTTTCCATTACCTCGCATTATAGAGCAAAACTTGTTCCTAGATTGTTTGTAATGTAACCCTAAGAGGTACATTGCATTGATCTTCTATATGCGCCATCCCCACAAGGGTTGTTTGCACTATAGCTTGGATATCTGCCACAATGCTGTGAGGGAAAAATTGAAGGTCCTACCCCATTTTATTGTCCCAAGTAGTATTTGATCTTGTTCTAGCCATTTCTTGTTCAGTTTTCACGGTTGATGTACTAAGTGTAATTCTTACTCGCATTTAATACACCAATATGTAAGGAAGTATTACTAATAAAATGAAAGCTAAGAGTAAGAGAGTAAGAGTTGATAGTATTCAAGTGAATTCAAATGCTTGCCCCTTAGGCATTTACATCTTATCCATTTATAGGCGCATTAACTAGCCGTCTACAAAGATTCACTATAATCGAATTTAGTAGATATTTATGGATATGGGGTTCGAAGTAATTGTGGCAACTGGTTTGATCTGGTGTCCAACAATTGCTAATCATTGTTACCGTTCATTCCACTGCATGGCCAGAAATGCTCCATAATAGTTTCGATCTGTGTATAATGCCATGTGTTTCTTCCACATTCTTCCTATGTCTCTCGGGGGACGTGCATGGAAACCCGTGAGGTACACACCCTAAGTAGCTATGGCACAAACCTAGGGATGGGGTACTAAATGGAGCACTAGCAAAATGGATGATCCACCACATTTCCCCTACCCGATGGATAAAATAAAGGCGCTTTTGGATGCCTGGGTAAAAGACAAGGTCGTACAGAGACCTTGGGTAGACAGGTTGCCCACTAGAGATGAGAGAGAGTCTGCCCGGTAATGTAGCTTCCATCAGGACACCTCTCACGCCAATAAATATACACACTTCAGACATTGAGTATAACTTTCGAGTCTTAGGTCTAAGAATGTGAGCTGGACACCCCATATACGGAAATGACACAAACTAGGTTTGGAGCCATTACATAACTCTAAAGGTGTCTTACTTACAGGCTTATAAGGAACTACATTCAAAATGTAAGTTATCGTTTGAAGTACATATCCCCAGAATGTGAGTGGTGGTGATGAGTAGCTTAACATCGACCTAACCATATCTAATAAGGTTCTTTTTCTCCAATCTGAAACACTATTTTGTTGTGGCATTCCAAGTGCTGTGAGTTGAGATAGAATACCATACTCCAGTAGATAATCATTGAATTCTAAATCCAAGTATTCACTACCTCTATCTAATCGAAGTGTTTTCAAAGATTTACCTAATTGCTTTTCACATTCAGCTTTGAAGTCTTTGAACTTTCTAAAAGTTTTAGACTTTCTGTGCATTACGTAAATATAACCGTATCTAGAGTAATCATCATTGAAAGTGACAAAATACTCATACCCATCTCTAGCTTGTACAATGATCGGTCCACATACATCACTATGTATGAGCTCAAATGGTACTTTACTCTTTGGCCCTTTCCGGAGAAATGTCTCTTGGTCATTTTACCCTCTAGACATGATTCATAAACCAGAAGAGTTCTAACTTTTAGTTCTCTCAAAGCATCATGCTTTGTTAATTGATTCTTCTGTCTAGATTAATATGTCTCAACCTAAGATGTCATAGATACGTACTACCTTCTTGAGAAACTTTCGTCGTTTGTTACCTTTTGGATTTGCTACTTTAAATAATTCTTAACTATTTAATGCACGTTCAGTTGGTATAAGCATATACAGCCTATTTGAAACTTTTGCATGACAAATATCGAATCTATTATATGAAATAATAAACATATTATTATTAAAAGAAATATCAAAATTTTGCTCATGAAACAAGGATAAAAAGAATCCAAGAATAAAATAAACATTGTTCAAAACAAGATAATTATTTCTAAAATTTAAACGGATTGTCCCCAATGCTTTCGCTGGTACATCAGACTATCATCCGCGAATAAAGATGGAAAATAGGGGGACTATTCTTGCCAACACTAGGACAGATAATACGTTTTTCTCTATCTGCTTACGAAAAACCGTCTGGTCCTGGGCTTTTGAGCGGTTGCATCCCTATCAGAGCATCTGAAATTTTTGCTTCAGTGAATGGCCTTAGCAGTTCCCTATTCATCGAATCTATAACTCTTCTAGGTGAATATAACATTTCGTCACTATTAGTGAAACTTTTAGCGACGATTGTCCCGCCTCTTCTAAATTTATATTTTCACAACTTTGACCAATCACGAAACATCACACCTTGCCCACGATGGTATAAGTAGACTGGAAAATATTACTCATCAACCAGTCGTCCTCATGTACTGTTTTAGGAGTCAAGTACAACCTTCTGACAACCAGTGCAATCCCCACATCACATGTAACGATCTCCTCGTCATCTGGTTGTTCCTCATCAAAACTTGGATGTTCAGCAATATTTGCGTCCTTATCGTCACCTTCATCCATTTCAGCAAACAGTGCCCTCTTGCCAGCCTTTTTACAATTAGACTTCCTATGCCCAGGTTCACCACAAGAGAAACACTTTATGGTTTATTGCCCGCACCTTTGTTAAACTGACTTCCAACAACTTTACTACCAGTGCCACCCGTATTAGCGTTACTGGTGCCAATAAATTCACTACCACTATTAGCACAACACGACTGTTTCTCCACTATCAGGACTCTCTGATGTACCTCTCACACAAACACATGATCGAACATGTTAAGGGTATCCTGAATCTAAACCCTCAACTCTCCAATGTATCGCTCCACTAACTACTCCTCTATTTCTTGGATTTCATTTCTGGCCATCAATTGGTAAAACTCAGTAGTATAATCATCCACCAATCTCGAACCCTGCTTTAAATTATGCAGCCTTTGATACAAAATTCGCTGATAATTATAAGGCAAAAATGCAGCTCGCAAATGTTTCTTCATCTTTTCTCAGGAAGAAATTTTCGACTTACCCAACCTACTATGAGATAGTTTCAATTGTTGCCACCACGTCAAAGCCTCCTACACAATCTTGTCTCCACTAAGGTACTCGTTTGTTCTCTAGCACCTTTTTGAACTTTAAAATCTCCTCAACAGTCGCCAACCAATCAAGGAACTCTTTAGCCTGAAGACTGCCGTGAAATTATGGTATTTAGTCATCATACCAGCCTCTCACCATCTATTGTCCTCTTCTGCTGGGATTCTCTGACGCCTATGATAAATCTGTGGAATGTACTCATAGTATTCTTCTTCTTTTTCTTCCCTATCTATATCATCTACCCAATCTCCCTGCCTGTTTAGATTTCGTGGTTCAAGCGTATTCCTCCAATTTTGATTTCCCATCATATTAGCCATCCTCTCAGTTAACTTTTTCAACATCCATTCCATTTTTTGGTCCATAATCTGCCCGATTTGATATTCTAATTGAACACCATCATCACGCTCATAGACCTCATCAACTCGTTGTTGTCGCTATTGATTTCGTCGCGGTACCATGAATAATATGGATCAGCTTTGGCTTTGATACCAACTGATATGGCGGAAGCCTCGACAAAACCCTAGCAATACCAAAGGCTGTTGAATTGAACACGACTACTAGTAATTAGTCTTTGAATCTTAAGATTACCAGAATTTAGGCAACAATTTCGTTGATTCACAAAGAATACAAAAAATTGGGATAAAGACAGAATGAATTTCTCATAAAAATATCAGAACTGTCTCAAACAACCGAATATAGATCAATTTATATTGTTCTAGAAACCCTAAAATTAAAAGAATGAAAAATTATGAAAAAGCCTAAAATTACGATCATAACAACTTCTAGACCTCTGAAAGTGCCTTAAATAGTATTTTTGGACCGAAACTAGGCTGCGATAGAGAATAAACTTTGATTTGATATCTAACGGGCCACGTGTTTTAACCCGAGTCAAAAGTTACGTTCTCCAGAAGTTGACCTGCACGTGTCACGATCCATTAACTCCAGGAATGCCAAAAATACATCATTCGCATCATTCTCCCTAGGGTAGAAAAAATTCGACCTCAAATTTACAGTAGCATCATCATCAGAAGAGTCATCATGGAAAGGAATCAATGACATTGAACACATCAGCAGTACGAATGTAGCTAGGCAGCTTCAACCTATAGGCATTTGGATTAATCTTCTCAACAAGCTTGAGAGGTCCAATCTTCTTGGCAAATAACTTATTGTATTCACCAACTAAAAAGTGATCCTTAGTCAGGACTGCCCATAAAAAATCTCGAACCTTAAACTCCACATGTCTGCGTTTCTGATCAACATCCTGTTTATACGTTCATTTGCTGAACGTAAATTGTCACAAACTACCATGTGAACATCCTGCAAATCAGTTATGAAATCCGCTGCTTCGATTTGATATCTTACGAGCCACATAGTTTAGCTTGAATCAAAAATTACATTCTCCGAAAGTTGTCCTGCGCGTGTCAAGATCCATTAACTCCAAAAAATCTAAAGCTGCACCGTCCGCATCACCCGTCAACTAACTCCTTTTCGCGGGAGGTTTATTTTGATGATTTTTTTAAAGAGTTTAGATGTCAGTTGGATAGATGACAATAGGTTACCCTCCAATATATGGGTATATTTACGGGATTTCACCGTCATCTATTAGCCCATTTGTTGTAGTGATGAGTAAACCTCAATAAGTAATATATGTTTACAGAGAAGAAAAGAGATAGAGTAAATACAGTGTAAGAGAATGAATATCAACTTGACATAATATCAGTTTCACTAACTTTATGATTGATATTCTTTCTGTATTTATAGAGAACTCTTTAGTGCAAAATAGGAGCTTCGATTACAAGATTGAACATTATAGAATGAAGAGGGGATAAGGCAGTTAAGAGCTAAATGATAAACTGATATCTGTTTATCAATTGACAGAACTGAAGCTGCTCGAGGGAAGTAGTTTAGCCACTACTGTTTACAAACTTAATTAGCCACTACTGTTAACAAGCTTTTCCTTATCAAACTCAATTTTATGATGTGGAATTTCTTGGACCATTATATACTTCCTTTTTGGTCATGTTAAAAAAGAGCAACTATTATGGTATATGGGAAACTAAGTTAAAAAAGTGTCATACAATTGTCACGGCTCATGTTACTCCTTTATTTAATTATGACACATAACATAACCATATAAGAAGGATGTAGCATTATATTTTGAGCATTATCATGATTTCATTATTAAACCGTTAAGGAATAACAAAAACAAGGTGGAGAATAATGTAAGCAGTGCCATGTGTATATTTACTATTTTTTATGGTCTAGTTAATTATAGGTTTCGGTATTATAATTATGAATTTGTTAAAATCTTATCGTTTAATTTTAATTATTGGAAGTTGTTAACGAAGATTGCAACTTCGATGAGAAAAGTGCGGTTGCAAAAATTAGATTCACTATAAGTTAGTCTTCTGTCTTCTCATGATTTGAAAACTAGAAAAAAACATCAATAAAATATTGTAAAATTTTGAGAGAATTCGTTTATATCGATAGACTGTGCATTACTAAACGAATTCATCATGAATTCATGAACAGATGTATATTCTCTATACAGTAAAAATTGAGATTTAGCAGGAATTAGGGTTTCATATAATAAAATTACAATTTGTCATGATTACATCACGACTTTATCTTATTGGATTCAAGCCGAAAAGCACTTCGAAGTTAATATTGTCTGTGTTATCTTATGCATATTCCAAATATAATCTATAGTTGATTTTATGCTTTCGACCGAGAAGTTGAACAACAATGGAAGGTTACATATTACAATATACAGTGATAATACGGATGAACTCGGCACTATAATGTTCAAGCTTTTTTTATTTGTGATTAAATCAAATACATTGATGAACTTCAATTTTCCAAAGTATCGCTAGTCACATAGATCATGTAGAGGTCAAACTCGTCTAAACGAAGAACTCTGTTTATAAGCTCAAATGTCGTGAAATCAATCTCATACATGACCTAGATTCTTTGTCCTATTTTAAAAAAGCTCACAGCTTTTCCCTTAAATATGAGTTGTTTAACTCATTCATAAAATATTCATTATCAGTCTCTCTAGCATCACGTTGTCAAAATCACTATTGACTTGGACATTCAGAGTCTAGTAAGCAAGTACACCACAAATCGGTGTCAAGTTGATACTCTTACGTTCACTCTTTCTGTCTTATTCTTCTAACTATCTGACGAGTGTGTGACAACATCACTCATGGTAAGTCTCCAACAAATATAGGGTCTAAAGCTTTACCCTGATCTCATGTCATCGTTGTCAACATCATTTTTCATTACATCACGACAAATTTAAGGTACATGAGGTATATATCGGACGAATACCTTAGAATTTTCCGTTTTATCTTTATTTCTTAGCTCTTTAATTAAACTTATGATTCGTTACTAATTATGTTGGCTTCAAACTAACTTTAGGTTTACTGATTTACTTTGTTAAACCAAGCTTTAGGTGTTAATGAAGCTTATCAATGACTTTTTTCTGATCCTAACTTCATTGACTTGATCAATATGATTTTTTGTAATACTTGTTAAATCTATAGTATATTTAAATGGGCTAAAGGGATAGACATTTTGGATAAAAATTACGGAGAAACATTAAAATTATGTCACTTTAAGTAAAAAAAATAGCCAAGGTTGAAGGAAAAATAAAAAATAATCATCCCAAATTAAAAAAAAAACAATTTTCAGCGCCAAAACACGAGACTCCCATGACCAGTAAAATTTAGTGCAATTTTCAGAAAGTATATATAATAAACACAGTATATAATATATATATATATATATTATGATTTTTTGTGGTTATTTTTTATGACTTTTTTTAAATATGGCATATTTGTGATCTTATTAAAAATTACCTTCACTATTCAAGTTGATAATCTCTTGATATTCTTTCAACCATAATGATATTTGTCATTTTAATGACAAATCAGATAAATCATTGATTTTTTTACATTTTACATTTCCTTAATGCAATTTTACAGTTTGATTTTTTTTTTTTGCATTTCATTTATACTTTAAATCCTTTTCATTTCATCCATTTATGATTGTTTTATATTTGCTAATTCCCATATTTACCTCTTTTTAATTATAGCATCTTTCTCTTCCAAGATCATGATTTTCATACGTGATTGCTTGCACAGTATCCGGGCATGAATCCACTATAATAAATATTACATATTAGCTTTGTTGTGATTGTGTGTCTACATCTAGGGATGTGCGTGATCGGTTCGGTTTGTTTTTGACATAAAAAGTTGAGCAAACTACACGGTCTTGTCAAAATATTGAGCACATGCACCGAACCAACTGGACCGCAAGATAAATAGTCAGTTCAATCGGGTCCATCAATATGTTTCAAGGAAATCTAAGTTTTTCATGCATCATAATAAAAATTTCACAATTTAAACCACACATGTAAACTAAACATTAAAGAGAGATGATAGAAATGCAAAATGAGATAAATGTAAGAAATAAAAATTGAGAAAAATGTGAGAAAATAAATATGACATATATATATATATAAGGGATGATAAATGGTAGGTCCGGTCTGTTCAGTCTAACATGTAAGAAAATTTTGGACCGAACAGAAAGTTTGATTTTTTAAATATAAGATCGAACCAACCACAGTTAGAAAAAATTGAACAAACCGATCATTCTAAATTCAATCTAGTTCAGTTTGATCAATTTTTACACCCCTGTTTAGTATGTATTTTGTACTTCTTAAGATTTGTTTTCTAATCAATCTTATTCGTTTACCTATCAGTTTTTTTATACGATTTCATGAATAAAATTATTTGATCATCATAGTTCTTCCGCTCTTATATTCAATAAAGTCAAGCTACTAAAATAAAAGTATTTTATTCTTTAAATTATTCTAATATCTGTTATTTAAAGAATTTTACACTAAAATTTTTAGTGAAACAACTTAAAATAATTGGTTGCATACAAAATATTATTTAAAGAATTATACACTAACTTAAATTTTTATTGTTGGATATATTGAAAGAACATCCCATAGAAATCATACACAATTAAATTAAATTAAATTAAATCATGCATACGTGATAACTGATTTATATTAGAATACCTTAATACTCTATGCATAATGGTTCAATTGGGAATACTTTCAGTTTCTCTGTAAAAAATTCTTGAGAGCACTAACCCCTCTTACATTGAAATAATGTGATAGGAAACTGCAAGATGTTGAAATATCCTAGCCTCAGGGGACAACTTCTCTTCAATTTAACATGAGAATTTTTTCTTCTCACTATCGAGAATTAGATATCAACAGTTGAAATTAAATCTCATAAGTTAGAAATCACAATTTAACAATGATTATTTATATCAAATAAGATCACATTGATATATACAATCTAATCCATCTAAAAGTGATAATTACATTGGAATCGTAATTAGAAGAAAAATTAATTCAAGGACCACAAAATAATAAAATTTGTTTTATCTAAAATGAAAAATTTTCAACAATCTTTCACTTTGTCCATGCACTTCAAAAAATGACATATTGAATTACACAACCATAATAATGCCCAGTCGCCACTCTTTTATTTTGAAACCATAATTATCAAATAGTTGAATTAAAACTGCAAGAAACACCCTTATCCAAGGACTTCCTCAATATTGGATAATGAATGCTTTGACTGGTTACATATTAGTCTAGACAATTTTATAGTTACAAAATTAATTCCATCTAGAATTCGAGAAAATACAGTGTGGTTTTATTGCATAATATGAGCATATTAATTGCACTTGATCAAAAATTACACTTTCACTGTTATCTTGGTTCATGCAACATTATATGTCACTTAGAATATTACAATAAACTGTCAATCACCTGTCTAGAGTGACGGTTGCCGATATGGAACCAATCTCATATCTAGCCCAAGTCACTGAAACATCATACATTTATTGATATGAACAAGTAATAATCATATGCTATAAACGAGAATCAACTGCATTATGATACAAAAATTAGAAAAGTGTAAAAAAATGATATAATGATTTATGAAGACCATTCTAGATCACATGTTCTTAAAGAACACTTTAGACGGGTGTCATTTTATAAGATAGAAAAAATACACTTGATATTCATATATCATGGTTAGTCATACTCTCATTCTTCACATACCTTTTAACAATTTTTTTACGGAGTAATGCTTAAATCTTATAAATCCATCTAAAAGATTTTTTGATCTGCAATAAAATTCCTCAAGCAACTCATGATTGCTTCATTCATAGTATAGTAAATTAACAACTTTGCATGCGTTTAAGAATGTTTTATAATATATTGTTAAGAGTTTTTACATGACTTAAGCCTTGATCAAGTAGGAAGATGTAACTAGAAATCGAACTTATGCTACTTGCAAACCAGTGTAGTCTACAATCATTTCTAAGTTATAGATTATCCAAAATTATACATGAATTCATTCCTCTAAATGTGCTTACTTTCTTCGATGGTTTTAGATAAGCCTAAACTTTGTTAAAAAGGCTTTCAACCATATAATTATATAGAAACAAAACATGCCATAACTACATTAAGCTATCAACTATAGATGCATATTTTTTTAGAATAAATTTGTGTTTTGTTACTCTTGATTTAGGGCATTGATTTCAGAACAAAAATGTACCCACTTCTGCAATTTAAAGTTCAACAAGCTGATAATTCACCATATTGAAGGTCTTTAACTCCTCCATAGATTGTGTCTGGGATAAATTGAGTGCATCACTTGTATGATTTTGATAAATCATCATACCATGAATATATATCCATACCATCCCTATCAAAATCCTTTGATAGGAGATTATTGGTATCGTTAACGAAACATATCATTTCAGTCCAACATAATATCATCCACATATAAAATAAAAAACCTTAAACTGATTGGTATTCATCCCAAGGCATATGCATCTACTACATTTCTCTATATTCGTAGCTAGTGACCACCTGATCAAATTTATATACTAATGTCTGAAGCTTGTGTTAGCCATAAATTTTCTTGTCTTTGAATGAAAATTCTTTTAGTTGAACCATGTAATCTCTTTGTCAAGATCCTCATGTAAATAAGTTATCTTCTCTTTCTTTTAATGCAAGTCAAGTTCAACTATGATAAGAATAATCTTTAATGATCCACTTACCGACACTGGTGAATAAATCTTTGAAGAACACCACTGGACTTCTGCTTAAGACATTTAGCCACTTGAAAATCCCTCTTGTTTTAAGACCATATTAGCATTCAGTTGCTATGTGTCCTTTCGATAATTCAACAAAATCTCATATATATTTAGTATCCACGTACGCACAACATTTCTTAGTGTTCAATTTGCAAATCTTTGACTTATAACAACGTCAAGAAGTAGAAGATCTTTATGCTAAGTTAAACCGAGCTCACTAGTATACACTTCAAAGTAATCGAAATATATGAAATTTGTTAGTATAAAGTGTTGGAAGTTACTATTATAAGAACAAAAAGTCCATTATGATCTAAACTCCCACCGAATCATAACATCTTGAGAAAAATTATATGAGAAGCCTCGATAATCGCCACGTGTCTTGAGGACAATAGAATCCCAAACTATTTGATCTATCTCGACGTCATTTAAATTAAAAATGTACAGTAGAAAAGTCAAGTCATCATATCTGAAGTACAAATCTTTGATCAATCAAGATATCTCCATATAGAAATTTCTAAAATCAAACTTATATATTGTCCATGACTCAATGGCCATGATTAACACCTTTAATGTCATTCTTTTTTATACTCTTCACCTTCATTGCTTTATAGCTATTATCTTTCAATATAATTGATTCTCGACCTCAACTTTAATAAAACACCAAGACTTTCATGGATAAAACTAATAAAGTATCTATGTCCACCTCGAATATCAATGTGAAAGAGGGTATGCACTTCAGTATGCATAAGATTTAAAAGAGTCCAAGCTTGACTAGCCTCCAACTTTATTTTCTTATTTTTCTCTCTAACACGATCAAACTTCTAATATTTTTAGAAATACACCATAAAGGCATTTTGTTGAAGTAAACACGTTGATCTCCATGAATATTAGAATCCATAGAAAACAATAAGCATGAATGTGAAATGATTAACATCCATGAGAACTCCAATAAAATAGGAATTGTATCCATCCAAGCAGTATCGCTCCACAATTTTTGAATGCACCCTAATATTTCTTCTACATGATTTCTTAGTCACTGAACCAACACCATCATAATTACATTTCATTAGCTCTTAAAAGGTAATGACCTTCAATTGTTTCTTACTACCCATAAAATGAGACTTAATCATCAAACACCAATCAATCTAACAACCATAGAATTGGCTTTATTCAATTATCATAGTGGAATTTAACTTCATTAGATGATTCAACCGTAAATACATGGATTTTTCACTTCAGATGAATAAATCGTAAAACAACTTAAATTAGATTCTATCATTAAATTTCTGGCTCTACGTTGAGTTTTGTGATGGTTGAGTTCTATAAGTTATCTATCAATAAGCGGACACATCAATACATAAATGCATGTTATTCCATGTAACATCAAGAATATATAATGAAGATAATATAGTATTTGTAATTCATGCTTGAGGTTTGAAACTGAATTATCCAATGTGTTCAACTTTATTAAAAAAAATTCAACCCTATCCCAATGAGTAAACATGCGTATAAAAATCACCTTTAGACGTAATTAATATGCACTCTATCCCCCCCACCTCCCCACCCCAATTTTTTTATAAAGTCGCACATAGACCTAGTTGTTATGTTGCAGTGTGCATGTGAAGTGGAGTCGCTACCAATCATTTTAGAACGTGATTGGTCACCCAATTTAAAAAAATAAATATTTTGGTATACAAAAACTCAAAGTTAGCTCGAGAGTCATTTGTGTGTGAGGGGGGGTATTAACACCCCACAACACCCATTATTAAAATGGTTATCAAATTTAGTCAAATGCTATCTAAATTATATTAGAGAAATGAATAAATAAAAAAAGTGAAAGAAATTTATTTTTGAATATCCCATTAGGTATGCCGTATATCATAAAAATGAAAATAAAATAAATGACATTTCATGGGTTGGGTGGTACAAAGACCATTGAAAAGTAATTCTTTTTTATTTTTTTTAAATCAAAGTGTTATGGGAGTTATTTTCGATATTTCAAAAATAATTCTTCATCTCAGTAGTTCGAGAAGATTAGTATCCTAAAAATCTCAAAATTCGCCAGAGAAATTTTTAGTGAAAACTAATTGATTAAGATAAGATGATTTAAATTTATATGTTATCATTGTGATCCACGCATATACATATTGTTATGATTATGAATGAGACATGATCATATTTTAAATATGATAATATAAGAATGCTACATAAATGAAGATGTAGAAATTATAAATAACTAAAAAGTAAAAAAAAAATTAAATAGATGAAAAATTAGAATCACGTGTAGTTGTAAGATGATAAAATAGAAAAAATATGTAACATCCGAAGAAGGAAGATGTATAAGATAAAAAATAAAATCAATTATTTAATAAATCAAAAAAGAAAAGAAAAGAAAAGAAATAAAAAAATGTTGAGTGCTACGGCTTAAAGCCGAAGCTCTAATGGGTAGGGGGTAAGAAATAGCTACAGTCAGCAGCATTGGACTTATTGTGGTTGGCGGCCACAAAGTAGCCACGAGCCACAATTTTCCATTAGGTAGGGGGTAAGAAATAGCTATAGTCAGCAACATTGGACCAAAGCTGCTGGCATCAGCTTTGGAGGAATTATTGTGGTTGGCGGTTACAAAGTAGCCACCAGCCACAATTTTTCATTTGGCGTGTAGGCCCCATGCCGAATATTAAAATATTTATGTGAGTCCACAACCCGACATGCAAGTTTTCCCTCACACGTTTTCCATTCTAATAATGTTTTCTTAAGTTTTCCCCTCAAACCTTTTCCCAGCTTTCCTCTTATGTTTTACCCACAGCCTAACGTGCCAACATGAAGTTTTAAATCTTTTGGTCGTTTTATTTAATTCTTTTGGTTCTAACTAATTATTTTGGTTATCTTTTTTCTTCAATTATAATAATTTTATTTTAATTGGTAGTTAATTAACTTAAAAATAGTTATAATTTTATTTAAATAATTCTTGCTGGCAAAAACTCCAACTGAAGGTTTTCTTCACCCATAGTACCCTCACAGTATATCTTATGAAAGGTGGAAAAAAATGGTGAACTTGATTCCAAATAATTTCATTACATTTTACAGGTTTTGCTCATTATTTTTGTGGTGATTTACTGATTTTTATAGCTTGTTTTTGTTTGATCGTTCTAATATTCTACATTTTTTTTGCTCATTCCGAACTGACCGAAACGAACTGTAAATCATGGTTCGGTTCGGTAATAGCCAAACCATGAGTTTCGGTTCGGTTCAATTTTCCTCTTAATAATCGACTGAACTGAACCGTAAACACCCTTAGAGGGTACTCTGACAACATTTTTCAGTCAAAACTCTTAATTAATGACGACATAAGATTCTAAAAGATTCAAACTTGTGACATGAATAAGTAATTGTCTCAGAAAATGAGTGGTAAAGAACCTCCCAACTCATTTATTTCTCACGTACTCCAACATGAAAATATTCAATAGAATCTGTGATACATTTTACAGTTAATGAAGACATAATATTGAGGAGACCTCAATTTTAAAGTGTTTGAATAACGTACGAGTATACATAAGTTGAACTTGAACTACCATAGGTTCACATTCATTTACATTGGGAGGCATACCTTGGTGGCAAAAAAGATCTTCTTCTAACTCATTTTCCCTCGTATGTTCCATATGTTGGAATTATGTCCATAAAGTAAGGTGCGATAACTATTTATGAGTGAATAGTTATTTCTTGACATTTAAGTATTACTCATTTTTATGAATAAATGAAAGTTTCCTTGAATTAAAGTGTGTTTGTAACTTACTTAAGTCCTGAAACTATTATCTATGTAAGAAGAGTAAAGACCGAGCGGTCTTCCAGATAAACTCTTATGAGATAGTTCATAATGTTATTTACAGTTTTATGATTGACTGTGTAATCAAATCTAATTAAAACTGTTAGGATGAACCGAGGCATGGGAGTGGAGACTCTAATAGTTGACCTAGACATATTATGGAACATGTTGATAGACCAGTAACCAATTAGTTTAGAGCAAAGCCATTTATCTAGCTCTAAATCTAATTGTCACACCTTGAGGATATTTTCATAATTACCTTAATCCTAAGGTGAATACGAAGCTTGATTTAGTTACTTGCGATCTTTGATATGGCAAAGGAGTGAGTTCAAATTACCCGACAATACATCAACTATTGAAACTATGATTTAACTATGTTGGAGTTACGTGATTCATAAGTATGGAATTCATGGTTAGATTGTAAAAACAACAATATCACCTTATGCTTTATTGATGAGTATGTGAATAAATAAACCGGGTCTAGTACTCGATGACATGAGTCATCATGTCAGTGAAGTGTTTCATATAGATCACCATCTCTTATTCACGAAGGGTAATATCGTTAAATATTCTTTGTACCGTGAAATATAAATATTTATTTACACAAACAGAAAATGTAGAGCGCATGAATCGAGAGTTTATTCGACATCAAACCTATAGCGGAGTCGTACGATGTCAGGATTAAATAGATCAGAAATTTATGAAGATAAATTAGCCGGGTATTTGAATCTCATAGATTTATTCATGTGGGTCCATTCGGTTCTAGGATAGGAATGAGAAACAATTACAGTTGGACCAAAAATGTGTTTTGGACCAATGTATACTTTTCGAGCCTCATATGACATGAGTGTCATAACTAAATTAGTGAAGAGAAAAAATAATGTTCAAACTAATTATTTTGTTATTTTCTAATTATTGAATAATTAGTAAATAAAAAAAATTAATTAATTAATTGATAGGAATCAATTTAATTCAATAATTTGGACAGAAGAATTTGGACACAATTTTGACTCTAAGGGACATGTAAAAATCACACATTACAGTGAAGGGAAAATATGATTTTTGGTTTTATAATATAAAGGTATTTGAGCAAACTCCATAATTATTATATAATGACTGTATTAGGGTTGCATCTCTAACCCTAATCACAATATGTTAAATTAGAGCAGAAAAACGTTTATCTCACTCTCTATCACTAGTTGCCGCCAAAATGTCTAAGGGGAAGAAAAAAATTGTTTTCTCTTACACAGTTATTTTGAGAGTCCACACTCAATTCCTACTGATATACTTGAAAGATATACTTCTGATTCTAACGGGTGATTGTCGATGCAGAGATTAATTACTAGCTCTGCGAAGAACGAAGAACGCGGGATAGAAATTAGATCCCGACAAATCATAAATTCTACATTAATTGAAAATGTATAATTGTTTCTATCTCTTATCAATACGTTTATATGATTATGCATGTTCATTGATTGGTTTTGTAGTTAATTGGATTAAACATATGCCTGATTTTTTTTTTTGAAATTCCACCCATGAATTAGTCATGGTTCATTAACTTTTCTTCAAAATCTAAAACCCGATCTAACAATTGGTATCAAAGCCTGTGGTTTTTTGAATATGCATGTTCCGTTTTAAACGTATGTATGGGTGAATATGATGATATTGCCATATAGTTTTTGTATGGTAGATTCAAAGCATGTTTGAATATGTTTTGTGAATGGATCCTGATCAATTGGCTCTAGGTGTTATTTTCAGTTTTAGAATTGATGTACGCCAAAATTGAGGCACATGATTTTATGTAATTTAATTTTATAAATAATTGTATCGTTAAATTCCATGTAAACCCGTCATTGAATGAATCCCGAGAAACCATCGTCCGTAGCCGTGCTGCACGCCTTCTTCTTCTGCCACGCGCCGTCAATGGGTTTTGGAAACCCTAGGAGGTGGCACAAGGGTTTAGGGAACCCTAGTGTGCTTAAGACCATATTGAGCCTTGGGATGGTGTGGCCTCACAAAGCCTGTTGAGGTTCTCGACTGAGCAAGTGTTAGTTGGCCCAAATGATTCGCAGGAACTTGAGATTTTTGATTCCTAGCCCAATCTAATCCCTAATAAAAAAATTATAATAAATTTATTTAATTTGGTAATTTTTCAACACTAATTAATTAGAATTTATTTTATAAATTGTTTTGAAAATAAATCAATTGATTAATTTACTTGGTAATTATTTATCAAAGTAAAAATTGTTGGATAATTAATTTTAAATTTAAATTAATTTTTTTTAAAAATAGGAATGGACCTTGGTGAAGGGTTACAAGAAGGTGAGACTTCCTGAAGTAGAATGAGATAATTACAGACGCCATGAAAACTAGTATTTAAATTATTATAATCTATTTATTATTCTTTTATGGGTTGCAATTAGAAATGAGCTATAGAGAGGTCAGTTTTGAATGCATGATTTATTATTAATCTCGCAACCTCATATAACATGCCATATAGAAATAGAGATATGTCAATATCAAATCACCATGTAACATGTATATGCATTATTTTAGTTTAAATTTTAATGAGTTATAATTTTAAATACAGTAAGAATTCTATAAAAAAATTTAATTTTTAAATTATGATTTAAATTTTATAAAAGTTTATAATTTTTGAAACTTGTGTTTCAAATTTATAAAGAGTTATGTTTTTTTCAAAAAGTGAGAAAAATCCATTGTCTTAAAAACTAAGTGGGATGGTCGTTCACGTTGAAACGTTCCTAAGGTCTCTAACGCAAACTTGATTGTGGCACGAGTAATAGTTTAGATCTGTTCTAGCGGTCCTCTCTTCAGTGGGAGAAACTTGGGAATCGTTTTGCTTTGAGCATCGAGTTGCTTGAGAAGCTAAAACTTATAAAGGAAGTGGTGAGGCAGCACCGTTCCTAGATGAGCTGTTAGTTCAGAGCAACTTTTAAAGGTGATACGTTGGTTAAACACTTAGACTGATGCATATTGGAATCTCTCATTGGAGCTATTCAATGGGGAGCTATTCAATGGGGCTAATGTGATCAAAAGTATTGGTGATTGGTTGAGCCAAATGTAGTGACATCTTGAGAAGCGTTAACCAAATGAGAAGAGTCTCGATGTCCCTAGATGCAAAGAGCTATCGTTGTTGATCGTAACATAATGGAAAAAATATGTTTTTATCATATTTTTAAATATTTAAGTATTTCCATCATGTATCGTACTTTCCAAATGATGAAGTATTTAGTTACACAACTTTATTTATTCTTTTTAGTAATCATGTCATTATCCACAGTCTCAACAATATTGAATGCAAACAAACTCATTCTTGAAAGTTACATGGATTGAAAATGTAATCTTGATATCTTGCTGGCGGTAGAAAAGTACAAGTATAAGTTCACCACCCCTTATTCCTTTGAGCCTATTATTGAATCGTCTCAGGAGGAAAATGATGCATATGCTTCTTGACTGTGTTCTGATGAGATCATCATGTGTTACATCTAGGCATCAGTTAGCAATGTGTTGCAACAATAGCATCAAAACATGGAGACCGCTGCTGATATGATGTTGAACATCACTGAAATGTTCAGGGATCATGGTTGTCAAGCCAAATAGGATGTTGTGCGAAACTTCATAAAATGTCGGATGAAACCCGGAATTCTTGTCAGAGAATATGTGATGTTGATCATTATTTGAATGAGATGGAGATCATGGGAGCTGTGGTAGATGGTAAGAATTAAGTTGTAATACCCCAAATATTAAGGGAGTAGATTTGTAATTTTTAGCCACCCACACACACCATATAAGCATCACACTAAACTGTCTCCCCCACTCTCTCATTTTATCTTTCACGAACCCCCTTGTAACTGTTTCTTTCTAAAACAGCAACCTCCCTCTCTCCCAGACGTTAACTGCCCTCTGTTTCTCCATTTTTCAATTTCTTCTTCTTCTTCAGTGTTGTAATTCCTGGTAGGTGTTCATCTTCTTTCTTTCTTTTCTTTCCTTTTTCTCCTTTTCTCCTTCTTTAAACCTAGATTTTTATATCTAAATGTTGAAATATCCAATTCTGAAATTTTTCTTTAATTCCAATAAACTTATTCCTCTTGCGTCTCTATTTTTTTAGTCATCGCTGTATCGCCATAGTTCCTCGTTCCTGGTAAGCTTCTTCCTTCTCATTTCAATTTTCTTCAATTTTCTTCCTTTCTTCAATCTAGATTTTGGATTAATACGTTGGTGCATCAATTTTCTTCAATTTTCTTTTCCGTCACTGCTTGTTGAGTCATTGCTTCATCATAATCGTCGCTGCCTTCATCGTTGGTAAAGTTGATTTCGTTCTTTCTCCTTCTCCTTCGTCTTCCCCTCCCTCTTTGTTGCGTCTCTCTCTCTCTCTCTCCCTCTTCTTCGTCTCCCTCCCCTTTTTAGTTCTGTCTCTCTATCCTTCGTCTCAACCCCCCTCTCTGTTCTGTCTCTCTCTCTCCTTCGTCTCCCCCTCTCTGTTGCATCTCTCTCTCTCTCTCTCTCTCTCTCTCTCTCTCTCTCTCTCTCTCTCTCTCTCCTTCTTCTTCATCTCCCTCCCCCTCTCTGTTCTGTCTCTCTCTCCTTCATGCCCCTTCTGTTGCGTCTCTCTCTATATCTCTCTCCCTCTTCTTCATTTCCCTCTTCTGTTTCCCCCTTCTCTTGAACCGGTTCACCTGAACCGGAAAGGTTCATTCAGACCAGACCAGGCTGAACCGGTTCAGCCAGACTAGACCAGACCGAACTGGCTCAGTCAGACCAGACCAGTTTAACCCTACCAGACTGAACCGGCCTAAAACAGCAGAACCGAACCAGTTCAGACCACCCTAATCTTGTTGAACCATTTTAAATTGCTTGATAATTTACACCCGATGTGGTTTTCACATGTTCCCAACCTTCCTTAGTTGATTAAATAATTATAGATATTATATGAATTTGTTGTGATATGGGATCCTTGGATTTCAGGTCATTAGTTGCTGAATTTAATTCGTAGCGAATCTAGGTAAGTGGATTTACATAATAATTCGGTTCATGTGTTATAAGTGTAGAATATATAATGTGAAATTGTTTTATTATTTTTTTATGTTCAATCTTATGATCAAGTGTTTTATTTGTTTTCCATATTATGATGAAATTATTTACCATGTTATGTGTGATTATATTTTGAATTATACATGTATTGGTTATGTGTTTATGTTCATGAACAAGTTATATATTTACTCATGTAAATGTGATAATGATAAATATGAATATTAATTCAAGTAAAAAGTGATAAGTAAACAAGAAGTAGACTTAGTCATGTTCCTTGGTTATCAAGTAACCAGATTGTTCACGTCATGTTATCACGTTATACAGTTGGGTGTCACCATGTTCATGTTACCGTCCTTAAGGTTCAGATAACCTTAAGTGACATCAAGTTTCAAGACACCTAATCTGTTATGTTCACGTTCATGTTATAAGTTCAAGTTGTGAAACAGTTCGAGTAAGGTTGTTAATAGAGGGATATGTCTAGTCGAGTTATGATTAAGCAAGTATAAGCATTTGGCATGTATAAGTACAAGTTCAAGTTATATGTTAATCATGAAATCGGTGTGTTGTTACAAGTATTTTATATGACCAGTAAACGTGTGAAATAAATTTGCATGAGTTATATGTTTCATTTATGTCATGTGAAACTTATTAGTATGTGAATTTACTTACTGAGTATTTTTAATATTCACCCTCATAGATGATGTGTTGCAGATGATGGTGAGCAGCAGGAGTGACGGACTGTCATAGCAAGCATGATTATGATTTCTAAGTTTAATTATAACATTATGACTTTAGTTATTTCAGAATTTTATGAATATTCATGTTTAATATTTCATGTTTTATGGATTTTCGTGCTTCACTTTATTATAGTTTAATGAATCATTTATTTAAGTTTAATGAGTTAATATTCTTTTAAAATAATTTTATGCTTCTTCTATTTAAAGTTAAAATTAGGGCAAAATTAGAGTTTTCAATTTGGGGATTTCTCAAATTAGGGTTTTAATTGAATTGAGAAATTTTGAATTGTGAAATTTCAAGCATGTTTAACCACCGGGAATTAGACGTTACAAAAATTGATATGATCCTCGAGACCCTGCCAGACACTTTTGAGAACTTCAAACATAATTATTCGATGAACAAGTTAAGGTACTCTCTTTTGGAACTTGTGAAGGAGTTGTAAGCTGTTGAAACCCTATTTCTGAAGGGCAAGAGGAAGAATGGAGAAGAAAACATTACTAAAAGTAAGCCTTCCATGTCTGGTCCCAAAAAGAAACACAAGAGAGGTCCGAAGAAAGCTACGAATGCGAAAAAAGTGGTGAAAGGCAAGGGCATTGCATAAGTGGGCAAGTCAAAAGATAAGTATTATCATTATGAAATTGCTGACCATTGAAAACGCAACTGCCTAGATTATCTCAATGAGTTGAAATCCAAAAGTACATTACTTGTTACCAAAGTCTGTTATGCGGCTGACTCTATTTTTTTTTATGGATTGTGCACTCTGTAGCCACTAACTATAATTGTTGTTCCCTATAGGGGTTCAGGGAAAGCAGAAGACTTAACGAGGGTGAGTTCAGTTTTTGTTGGGGGAATGGAGCACTAGTATCAGCAGTATCAATTGGAGCGATTAAATTAT
Organism: Datisca glomerata; assembly: GCA_003255025.1. Classification (NCBI taxonomy): domain Eukaryota; kingdom Viridiplantae; phylum Streptophyta; class Magnoliopsida; order Cucurbitales; family Datiscaceae; genus Datisca; species Datisca glomerata. The sequence continues at coordinate 43,784 of QANY01007723.1, forward strand.
TATTTGAGAATAGTTATTTTATTTTTTGTGATGTTTATTATATCCTGTTTTTAGGAAAAAATTTATTTTAGTAGTTAGTTTAATTGAGCAATACTTTTCTATGAATTTCATATATAATGATATTGATATTTTTAGAAATGAATGTTTAATTACTACTTCACTCATGATAAACAACTTATTCTATGTAAAACCAAAAGATTCAATGATATGTGATACTAAAGTAAATACTGAATTACAAAGAGATAGTAAAATGGTGAGTTTTGACTCAATCAATCTAAAGTACTAGTGGCACTTGCGTCTTGGTAACATTAGCCTAGACAGGATTAAAAAAGCATACCAAGGATGATCCATTGGAAACTTTAAGTGTGAGATTACTACCCACATGCGAATACTGCATAAAAGGTAAAATGACAAAGAAACCCTTTTTTAGCAAGGGTGAAAGAACTACTCAATGCCTCGAACTCGTACATAGTGATGTTGTGGGCCGTTGAATATCTAAGCAAGAGGAGATTATGATGATTTTGTAACCTTCACATATGACTACTCACGTTTTGGACATGTTTATCTATTCCGCCAAAAGTATGAAGCCTTTGAAAAGTTCAAAGAGTACAAGGCTATAGTTGAGAAACAGTTAGAGAAATAAATTAAAATACTAAAATCTGATAATGAGTACTTGCTAGGAGAGTTCGAAGACTTTCTTTAGGAAAAAATGTAATCTTTCTCAGCTTATAGAACCCAGCACTCCAGAACAGAATGGTGTGTTAGAGAGAAGGAATCAAACTCTGTTGGATGTGGTTAGATCTATGATGAGTTACTCATCCCTCCTAAATTCATTCTAGGGATATGCCTCAGAAAAAATGACATATATTCTGAAACAGGTTTTGTCAAAGATAGTACACCATATGAAAGATGGAGTGGACGAAAGTCATCCGTAAGACACCTTAGGATATGGGGATGCCCAGCACATGTAGTGAGCCCGAAGACAGGCAAGTTGGCCAGTCGATCAAAATTATGTAGGTTTGTAAGATATCCCAAAGGAACGAAGGGATACGTCTTTTATAGTTTAACCGATAAGAAAACATTCATGAGAACAAATGTGCAGTTTCTTGAAGAGGACTACATAATAAGTGTGAAGCCGAGAAGCACACGTGTGCTAGAGGAATTATTGAGTGGGAGGACACCTACTTCCCAATCAGAAATTATTCCCGATTCAATAATGGAAGAACCATAATTGGAGCCAGAGCATCGACGTAGTGGAAAGGTTATGAGACAACTTGACAGGTACATGTCTTATGGAGATGCCTTAACTGTAGTTTCATATGAGAATCATGATGAGCCTGTTTCCTACTTGCAGGCCATGGCTGGTCCTGAAGCAAACCTATGACCAAACGCCATGAACATCGAGATATAATCGATGTACTTGAACGAAATTTGAAAGCTTGTAGATCCTTCTGAAGGGGTAAAAGAGAGGTCTGTATGGGAATGTCGAGACATTCAAAGGTAGACTTGTACCCAAGGGCTACACCCAAAAGCAATGTATTGACTATGAGGATACGTTCTCACATGGTAGCCATGCTTAAATCCATCTGAATCTTAATGTCCATTGTCGCTGCCCTTAAATATTAAATCTGGCAGTTGGACGTCAAGACTGCTTTTCTGAATGATAATATTGAATAGTGTATTTATATGGCTCAACCAGACGAGTTCATGGAGAAATGATTGTGAAGTCCATTTATGGAATTAAGCAAGCGTCCTATTTGTGGAATATCAGATTCAACAAAACTGTCAGGAACTATAGTTTCAAGCAGTTAGTGGATGAACCCTGTATGTATAAGTTGATACACGAAGAGAAGATGGTTTTTTTGGTTTTGTACATTGACGATATTCTACTCATTGGAAATGATATAGGAAAATTATCTGATGTCAAGATCTGGCTTGCAAAGTAATTTGATATGAATGATCTTAGAGAAGCTGCATTTGTCCTAGGTATTCATATTTTTTGAGATCGGATGAACAACCAATTGAAACTTTCCTAAGCATCTTATATTGATAAGGTGATGGATCATTTAAGTATATAAGGCTCCAAGAAGCGATATCTTCCTTTTAGACATTGAGTCACTCTCTACAAGGAGCAGTCTCCTAAGACTCCTCAAGAAGAGGAAGACATGAGAAAGATCCCCTATGTCTCAACCGTAGGAAATCTCATGTATGCAATCCTTTGCACTAGGCCAGATATTTGCTACGCCGTGGGTGTGGTGAGTCATTTCCAATCTATTTTTAGACTCCAGCATTGGAATGCTGTCAAGTATATCCGCAAGTATCTTAGGAGAACGATGAACTACATGCTTGTGTATTCAGGTACTAACCTGAATATGACGGGTTATATCGATTTCAATTTTCAGGTAGACAAGGATTCTAGGATGTCCACTTCAAGATCGGTATTCATCATGAATGGTGGAGCAGTGATATGGAGAAATATCAAACAATCTTGCATTGTTGATTCTAACATGGAACCTGAGTATATGGCTTAGAAAGTTACAAAGGAGGTTGTTTGACTTAGAAAGTTTTTAAAGACTCTAGAAGTCCTTCCAGATGCCGACAAACCCATGACACTTTATTATGATAATAGTGGGTGGGGCTGTAGCAAACTCGAAGGAACCGAGGAGGCACAAGAGATCCAAACACATAGAGTAGAAGTACCACCTCATCAGTGAGATAGTTCAGCATGAAGATGTTGAAGTAACACACATATCGATGGTTAACAACTTGGCAGACCTATTTATGAATACTTTAAACAGTAGTATCTTTGATGGTCATCTGGAGGTCATGGGGATACGAGATTGTACACGCCTACTTTATTCCAAGTGGGAGATTGTTGGAATTATGTCCATAAGTGGGGTGTAACAATTTTTTATGTGAAAATAATTAATTCTTTGACATTTATGTATTACTGATTTTTATGAATAAATGAAAGTTTCCTTTAATTAAAGTGTATTTTTAACTTATTTAAGTCTTGGAACTATTATCAACGTAAGAAAAGTAAAGAATGAGCAGTCTTCCAGACAAACTCTTATGAGATAGTTCAAAATGTTATTCACAGTCTTAGGATCGAATGGACAATCAAATCTAATTGTGAATGTTCGGTTGAACCAAAGGATGTTGATCTCGGGCATGGGAGTGAAGTCTCTAACAGTTTATCTAGACATGTTATGGAACATGTTGAATAAACCAGTAACCAATTAGTTTAGAGCAAATCCTTTTATCTAGCTATAAATCTAATTGTTACACCTTATGAGTATTTTTGTAATTACCTTAATCCTGATGTAAATAGGAAACTTGACTTAGTTACTTGCGATATTTGATACGTCAAATGAGTGAGTTTGAATTACCGGACAATATCTCAACTTTTGGGACCGTGATTTAACTATGCTAAAGTTACATGATTCACACATATCGAATTCATGATTAAATTGCAAAAGTAACAATGTCACATTATGTTTTATTAATGAATGTGTGAATAAATAAACTCGGCCTAGTACTCGATGACATGAGTCATCGAATAAGACATGGTTATCTGTATGGGACACTTCACTAATACATCGTTCTTTTTCACAATCAATAAAAGATTTTAGGAAATAATAACTAGATGGGTAAAGTAGTAATTTTTTATCCCACCCTTATCACTGATATTCACGAAGGGTAATATCATTATGCATTTTGTGGACTGTGAAATATAAATGTTTATTTACACTGACACAAAATGTAGCGCACATGAATGGAGAGTTTATTCGGTATCAGATCTATACTGGAGTCGTACGAAATCATGATTAAATAGGTCATAAATTTATGGAGATAAATTAGCCGGGTATTTGAATCTCATAGATTTATTCATGTGATTCCATTCGATTTCAGGTCCATTCTATCTCAGCAATAGCTCATAAGCACATGAATGAGAAATAACTATAGTTGGACCAAAAATATGTTTTGGATCAATGTACACTTCCCAAGCCCCATATGAGATGTGTGTCATCACTAAATTAGTGAAGAGTAAAATTAATATTCAAATGAATTATTTTTTTATTTTCTAATTATTGTATAGCTAGTAAATAAAAAAATTAATTAATTAATTGATAGGGATCAATTTAATTCAACAATTCGGACTGACGAATTTGGACACAATTTTGACTCTAGGGGAGATGTAAGAATCGCACATCACAGTGCAGGTAGAATACGATTTTTGGTTTTATCATATAAGGGTATTTGGGTAAATTTCATAATCATTGTATAAGGGATTGCATTAGGGTTGCATCTCTAACCCTAATCATAGTTGTCGCCGAAAAGTCTAAGGGGAAGAAAAAAATTTATTTTCTCTTCCACAGTTATTTTGAGAGCCCACACTCAATTCATACTGATATTCTTGAGAGATATACTTCTAATTTTAACGAGTGGTTGTCGTTGTGAAGATTAATTACTAGCTCAACGAAGAACAAAGAATGCGAGATAGAAATTGGATCCCGCCAAATAAAAAATTCTCCATTAATTGAAAATGTATAATTTTTATATATGTTCTCGATATGTTTATATGATTATACATGTTCATTGATTGATTTTATGTTTAATTGCATTAAACGTTTTATGCTTTTGTTTTGAAATTCCGCCCATGAACTAATCATGGTTCATTAATTTTTTTCAAATTCTAAAACCCAATCCAACACCAACATCTTCTCATAATGAATAACAAATTCAGTAAGTCACATTATCTTAGTCGACATATGCTGAAAATCATTGTTTCTACCCTCGCTTCGCTGCGATGATCTAATTCCAGCAGACAATGTATCCATACTAAAGGAGGGACATCACTTAGCTCTTAACTCTTGGAGATGCTTCAACCATCTATATTCTTCTAAACTAAACTTGGTTATCATGAAATTCCAGGTTACCTCAAACTCATATGGTGATCAGACCAGTACAGACACTTATTAAACTCTTTCTTAAATTCTGGATTGTCATACAATGAAGAAAGATGTTTTGTAGCATTTTTCAAGATATGCCAAATGCAAAGGAGTTGAATTGACTCAAGAAATACTAGAGATATTGCTTGATCTTGATCTGTGAATATCGTTCTTGGTTTCCGACCACACATTGGTTCCAAAAATATTTTGAATAACCAAACAAACGAACGAGTTGTATCAAACATATCGTCCAATGGTGATTAACCCCTACAAACAGCACACATATCATGTTATTCTTGCTCGTGCGATAAGTTGTATCAAACATCACTACATCTCCGAAACTATCATAGTCAAGACTTGATCAACCATCCCTCCAAAAAAAATTTCATTCTATTTTCTTGATCTAATTGGAATGAGTAAAAGAACATGGGATCATCCTCTTGCTTGGTTCTAAAAATGTTCGTCGCACTTTGTACATCTCCAGCCTCAGTTAGTTGCAATCTTTGTGAATTCATAAAATTATAGCAATCTCTCCTAATAAACCCAACAGAACCTACTCCCCAAGACTCATTAACCATGAATGAGTATGCTTATTTTGTTCTCATGCGTGAATCAACCCTAGTTTGTATGCTCCCTTTTTGAGCATTAGTAAGTTTTCCATCCAGATTGAAGAAATCATCTTTCCTCAAGCCTGGCTAGTTCATGGTTATGTTCTGAATTGAAGTTAACAACTATTCAACATCTATTATCATCACAATTAAATCTAATCTTGCTTTACAACCAGTTCTTGTTTGCAACCTTTCTATCCTCTTCTCTTTTAATGGATCAGAGACTTTACGAAAGTCATCTTTTAAACAAACAAAAATAATAATTGTTGGGTTCTCATACTTATCAAACCGTTTTTTAATTTTTCTAAAATGAAGTTATAAACCATACTTGTTATTAAAATCATAACACTTTTCTATACTACTGATATTTAGTCCTATATAAGGCTCAAGAATCTCATCTACTATTTATTGTTGCTCGTTCCCATGCGATGACCTCCTGCTAGACCTTTTCTTAATGATTGGAGCCATAATTGAACTTGTGTCAAAAGATTAAAACATTAATATCAACTAGTAGATAAACTAGAAGACTAACAATCTTAACAACTAATTAATGAAAATAGATGAATACACACAGATCACAGAAGATAAACTTGATGAATATATACACAAATTACAAAATAGATGTCATTGATGAATATTTACAAAGATCACATAATCTTTAGTGGAAATTGATCATGCTACAAGTAAGTCCTCACAATCCTCTCTTACAAACTAATATCACCACCATCATCTGTTACATAACAATCATCTATGCCAATCCCACACGTCATAGATTCTAATTGCATGTTACTTGTATCTTCATTGTCATCAAGGATGTCCATCTCTTGAAATCCCCGTGGTGGGGATCTAAGTAGAACATACCAATTGGAGGAATCAATTTCTTTAGATTAAAAGACTTGATTAGCTTGAGATGCTAGAATAAAAGGCTCCCCCACAAACTGATTTTGACCTTGGTGTAGGTTAACAAGGGGTAAACCATCTTTAACTCGAACACCATTATCAACGTTAGCCCAATCACACCTGAAGATTGGAAGCTGGAATTTGTAATAATCTAACAAAATAACATCCTTTATCATCCCATAATATGAAACCACATCAGTTATTTATGAACATCTTTCACACTTAATCTACACATTGTTGTAGCTTCAACAGAAACACCACTATTGTGTCTAGACTTTTCAGCTTCCTTTGTGTGAAATCGATATCCATTAATGAAAAAGCCAGTAAATGACATTGCATTTTTACGAGGACTATTTGCAAGCCATCTCAATAAGTCTTGCTCATTTGTTGAAGATGAAGATATGTGAATATGTTCGATAAGCTTAAGATATGTTAGCATATTATAGTTGTAAATTAATATGTCATGCTGAAAGCCTAAACTATTGTTGGCATATAACCTTATTTTTCAACCATGTTGTAAACATCTCTGTATGTCTCTTCCAAAACAAGTTACCATTCTTTTGAAGGGATCTATTGGATTTCTTCAACTCCTCCTAATGTACCCTAATAAAGTATGTTTAAAGTAAGCGGACTTCAATGTTATTAATATATGCGACATGACATGTTGACTAGATAATTACTAGATAACTTACTGTATAAATGGTTCAATTATAGACATGTTTAACATGACACAACGATGAGCACTCTCCAACAATTCATCACTCATGGTAAAATGTGTTCCTTTTAATATTGGGCGCCCTTCAAGGATAACATCACTAGAAAACTCTTCATTGCGGCATTGTTGATGTCCTATTTCACATGCTTGCTTATAGCATTCTACAATGCATCCTTCAGGTCGTGCATGGTTCCTACCGTATCCTTTGAGTATCTTCATATATCTATAAGCAAACTACTAAATCAAACTCAATATAGTTTTCACGATCGTTGTAAATATAAATTAAAATAATGAATAAAAGTTACCGATCGAAAGGATACATCCAACGGAATTGGACAGGACCACATAAATGTTCTTCTCTTCCTAAATGTATTGGTAAGTGAGTCATGATGTCAAAAGAGGAAGGGGGAGTATCTTTCCAATATGCACAACGTCTCAACGAGCTCATCCTCCAAATATTACATTTTTTCTCTTTCAATAACACGCTGACATAGTTTGTTAAACAATAAGCACAATCTATAAATCGCACTTCTTGGTCCTGCTAGAAGCAATCTCCCTAAAGCAGTAGCAAGCAACTGTTGAATTTAAACATGACAATCATGAGATTTCAGCCCCTATTTCTTGCACTCTTTCACTTATATGCAATTTTTGATATTTGAGCTATACCCATCGGGTAACTTGAGATTTAATTCTCTTGTAAAATAATTTTCTCATCTTTTGATAGGGAATGTTGAGCTGCTGGAAGATAGGTCTTATCACCCTTTTTTTGTAGATGCAAGTGTGTCTAATTCTCATGTTCTTCAAATCTAAACTAGCATTGTACCCGTTTTTTGATTTGTCATTCATGTTCAATAATGTACCAAGAAGGCTTACACAAATGTTTTTCAATGTGCATGACATCTAAATTATGGCGCAACGCCAACCCCTACAAAATAAAATATATCTGGCTTAATGTCAAATCTTACTAAGTTGTGCCAATTAGTTTGCAATGTAAATATAAATTTAGAAAATGGGTACCTCTGAGTAGGGTAAATAAAAAAATATTGATCTTTTCTTCCAAATGGTAGTAACTTCCCCAGTCTTTTTTCCTTTCTTCTTAGCACCTTTTCCAAAATCATTCACAAAAGTCACTAAGTTCTCGAGAAATGGTTGACTCCAATCGCGACTCTAGGTGCATTATCTTTCTCTTCAGTTCCTCCAAACCAATACTTTTTTGTCCTTAAATGATGATTTGGTGGCAAAAAATGTCTATGCCCCATATATGCACACTTTTTGCTATATTTCAACCAACGTGAGTGAGTATTTATACCACAAGTAGGACATGCCTTCTTTCCCCTTGTTTTGCAGCCAAGAAGATTGCCATAATCTGGAAAATCATTAATAGTCCATAACAAAATTGCCTTCAAATTGATAAACCCCTTCTGGAAGGAATCATACATTTGCACACCAGTATTCCACAGTTCTTGCAAATCCTCTATGAGTGGTTGCAAATAAATATCAATGTGATTGCTAGGTTGCTTTGGACCAGGAATTTATAATGTCAACATGATATTTTCTTTTTTCATGCACGACGACCGTGATAAGTTGTATGTGATAAGCATGACTGGCTACTACCTATAGTTGGTACTTAGACTCCTAAATGGGTTGATACCATCTGCTGCAAGGCCAAGTCTAAGATTTTATGGATCGCTTGAAAAGCTAGTCATTTATCATTCACCAAGTCCTATGCCACAAAGTCTACTGGGTGACACATTTTCGCGTCATTGCTTTTGTTGTAGGAATGCCACCTTAAAGCTTCAGCCATTTTTAGAGACATGAACATTCTCCTAAACCTTAGAATCACAGGAAAATAGCGTAGAACTTTTTCTAGAACAACCTTTTTAATTTTATTTGTACGTTTATTAGTTTTGCATCTTGAAGAATACCATTTTGGACATGTCTCCATATTTTCCATCTCTTTCTAAAGAGACAACAATCATTTACACATGCATGAATTTTTGTCCCCAAATTAAATTTTCTAAGAAATTTTTTCACAAAGTACATGGTATTGGGTAGCACATTTTCAGGCGGTAACATATCACCCAAAGTCTCTAAAAGAGTGTTGAAACTCTTATCAGTCCACTGACTTACAATTTTTAGTTTGTAAAGAGTCACAATAGCTGATAACTTTGTGAATCTCGTACAACTTGGATATAATGGGGCCTTGGCATCATCTAATGTTTTGCTAAAGTCCTCATCGCGTCGCTTAGAATGCTCTACATACTCTTCATCATGTTCATATGTGGTTCTGTATAAGTTAAAAGCATCATCAACCATATCCATTTCATCATCTTCATAATACCTAACGGTTTCTCCATGATGATACCAATTTTTATATGTAGGATCCATGCCTTTGATAATTAAATGCTCAAAAATATCATTCGGATATTGATGACTCAAGTTCCTACATTTCCTACAAGGGCACGAAATTTTTTCAGGATGATATGCATTAGCCATGGCCTCTCTAATGAATTGTCTTGCTCCTTGCATGTACTCGTCCGAAGCTCTATTAATTCAAAAGTAAAATCTAAGTACTTAAACTATATTTTACTAAGATTGAACTAGTGTGAGAATTATGTATTTTTCAATTTAAAGCTCAAACCTAAAAAATCAATCTGCAACCCTAGTTCCTCTGTCTTTGAATGAGAGAGTGAGAGAGAAGCTAATCACTGCGAATCTTCAAGCCATACGTCGTCTGAGAGGGAGAAGCTCCGTCGAAGTCCAGCCATAGGTCGTCTGAGCGGGAGAAGTTGCGGGAGAAGAGTGGTGAGTAGAGAAGAAAGGATTTTTAGAGAGAAAATCGTGAGCTTCTATAAAAGGATTTTCAAAGCTTCTCTGAAATGGAGAAGAAAATCGCGAATTTGGTGTGTTTAGGAGATGAAGGCCGAGAGGGAAATGAGAGCTCGAGAGGGAAATGAGGTTTCGAGTAAATTAGGGTCCAATTTTTGCTTAAGTGATCTCGCGCTTCTATTTTTCCTCTGCCGCTTTTTTTCACTTGTTACATGAATAAATTTTACATGATTTTTAATTCTCTTGTTGTTTTGAGTTTTCAACAACAGGACAGTGAAACTCTTGTATTTTTTTTCTGTAGAATACTATATTTCTTGCAGTGTGCAGTAACGAAACAGAAATCAAATTTCTCAAAAATCTAGAAATATAATAAACATCATTCACAATTAAATAATTGTTTCAAAAATTAAGGCAGACTTTCCCAAATGTTTTTGCTGACATGAGCGCACCACTACGGACTCTCATAATGACCTCGCCATCAGCCAGCTCCCTTGACGAATCAAGCATCTGCAAAGAAGAACATACATGGTCAGTGGCTCCTGAATCCAGTATCCAGGATGACAAATCATATTCTACTAAACAAGTTTCAAATACGAGTAAATCATATTTACCTTTTCTTTCAACTCGGAGAGATACTTGCAACAGTTTCTCTTCCATTGACATTGAACCCCACAATGGAACATTTTGCTGCGAGTTCGTTGTCAATATTGTTTTTCTCACCCTCGGCTGACCTTTTGGCCTTCTTTTTATTATTATTCTTGCTTTTATCCTTACCATTCTTCTTTTTCCTTTTGTTATTATTAACAACAGAAGGATAAGGCTTTTGCTCAGTAACATTTACCTCGCCCCCAATGGTAGCCCCTATGTCAATAATGCAAGTATTGATTGCAGGTCTTTCAGGACTTTCTTCAGCAAGAATAAATTCATTATGCTCATAAACTAGTAACATGTTCAAGCTTGATTTCCATATAATGGAATTATCACCATTCAATTTCTCAAGTGTAAGTGAAGCAGTAATAGGGTTGCTCATGGTAGACATAATAATACCTGAAAAATAATACATACATATTTCAATATAATCAAAATAAATACCTAGAATTCAGAAAGTAAACGTGATGTATGAATTCAACATATTAAACACATAAATATATCATTTACTGATCCATGATAAAATAATCTAACAATTAGCGTGCCACCTTAGGGTCGGTCAGATTAATCTTAGACTGTCTATAAGACATTCTCATTCTTATTAAAGAAAACCTAAAATATCTCATATTTTCTCTTTTAACAATAAGGTATTGCTTATTCGGGCAAGTCACAGCTCGAAACCTTCCTTAGGCGGATGAAAATAAAGCCATCTCGAGGTCATCACTGTACCTCCCAGTGTTGTACTAATAATAGAGATCATAGGTTACATTGACATGTCAACTTCTTCCACTCACTATTTTAGGATAACGTGTTTCTATTTTAACTAACAAATTAATTCTAAATGAATTACTAGTTAAAATAATACCCCTATGAATGTTAAATTAACAGTTAATCCAATCTCAATGGTCTAAATTCAATTAACCTTCTAAAGAGCCTAAGTCATAATTATATGAACTTAGATTAACTAATTAATTACATTCATCAAACTTTAATAAAACTCTTTTACTAAAGTTTGTTATCCTAAAAGTTATTATAGCCTTTAGAGTGGTGTGATTACCAAGTTTTAACTAATTAAAACCCAACAGTTCAAATGCAATTGATTTCTCAAAATAATTCATATAAACATATTAGGACGATCCTAATAAATCATGTTTCTACATATGTGATGCATGATTAAATAAAACTATATGTGGTTTCATGTATGGCATGTGATCGACTAATGCAAGGTCATATTATCAATCATATCAATAAATATTTATTTAACAATTAAATAAAATAATAATAGACCGAGTAAATATTGGGTATTTCTAAATTACAATCATTGCAATAAAGAAATAAAATTAGAAAGAGGATTTCAAGATTACATATTTCTAAAATATATCATTCTCCACCAGATGTCCATCTTTATAATCTTCAAGTTTCGAACAAAATCATTTTAATTAGAAAAAACTATTTTTCTTAATTAAAAGTTATATCTATAATTATCTTTTAAATTTATTGAATTTGACTTAGTCAATAAATACTTTATTGACTCTATCAAACTTGGGCCAAACCTAATCAATCAATTAATCTTTAAATTTCATGAAATTAAAAATTAAAATTAATTTGAAAATTACATTAATTTCAAAATTTAAAAGATAATAAATTGAGTTAGGGTTATCATAAAACTCTACAGTGATAGGGTAAGTTGATATCAAAGTTTCTGCAAAACTTTCCTAGATGTGACGGTTGTCACCAACGATATGACTCTCTAACTGTCACCCATAACCACTGCCAGACATCCATCGCCACCGGACGTCTACCGCCACTGCCTGCCGACCACTGCTCACCAGCGTCAGAGACAACAGCGTCGCCGTAGATGCCAACATTTTGACGGGCTCACCGCTGGAACCAATTTTTCCAGCACCGTTACCGCCATTGGAACACCAGCGACACCAGCGCCGGAAATCCTATTTCCGGTGCCGGCACCAGAATTCCCTAGGAATTCCTATTTTTGTTTTTTTCTCTTCGTTCGTCTCGTGCGTTCTTCATCTTCTCGCAATCAGAATAATTGTGAACAATACAAAAACACCCACACAGTAGTCAATAAACAAATATAGTATGATCGTTCTGATACCAATTGTTGAAAATGCGGCGTTCGCGCTGCGCAGGCGTGGTGGCTTTTAAAAATTTATTAAAAACGAATCGTATGTTTTTCGTTAAAAATAAAAACAAGAGCTTTGCAACGGTTTCCAAAATAAAAGACTTTTATTAAAAACCTTTTTTCAATCAGGATCCATTATATATTTATATATTAGATCTAAGACATACATGGATGGGAGTCATATACCTCTTGTCGTTTATATCAAGCGTCCTCGCAAATCAATAATTTTGAGTTCCCACGAACAACAGACTTTGAGATCCATACCAAGATCTTTTAATCCAATCATCAAATGCACTAGGACGTGTGTGGGCATGTAGACTAATCAAAGACACTTTTTATGTCCCTAGATATACTCAACACATGATATCTAGAAATTTACTAAGAAGGATTAATTTTTATGAGACAATCTTCTAAGAGAATACGATGATTATTCTCACAGAGCTTTTTGATTAATTTTTTAGTCACAAAGAAATTCACTCTGATAGCAATTATGTTCTTCACTCTCTATCAACACTGAGACCAATAGAATAATATTTATATATTTTTTAGATAATGACATATCAGATTTTTAGAAATAAACTGGAAAATAATATTTAATTTCAAAATTACCATTGTAGTGCGACCCACTGCAATTTGTGTACAACTACAGTGCCACACGGCACTACAGTTGTCGTGATCCATCACAGTGCCTCACGGCACCATGTCTCACGGCACTACTGCAGTGCTGTGTGGCACTACAGTATTACACACACATTAATGTAGTGCAACGTGACAATACAATAGTTCATGTCAACCTTTGATTCTCAATCAGTGATTGACACGTGGTAACTACTACGAATTAAATATTTATTTTAATCACATAAATATCTAGATATCATTTAATTCAAAATTAACATATCTAATTATCACTATCAACTAATTTATCTGTTAGTTCACAAATAACATATTTAGTTGATTCAAATTATTATCTAATAATAATTTATAATTATTTAATTTCATAAATTAGATATTCTATCTCACTTATCGATAATTAAAAAATTAATTTTCAAAATTTATATATAAATAATTCAATTAATTAATCACACATAATTATCTCTAATTACGTACTTACCCCAGAATAAAATTTCTTATGCAAGTTAGTCATTTTCTCGTGTCCTGAAATATTCACACCCTAGACTGTATAGTATAGAGGTGACTTGGGAACCATGAACCTTAAATCTTAAGCTCCAATAAATCAGATTATTAATTAAACTCTTTAACTAAATAATCTTATTTATTATTTTCATTATTACTCCACTATAAATATGGAATTGCACTCTTAAAAATTATAGAATGTAATTAAAGAGTATTCTCGTGTAGTCCATAGATATAATCATTTCACGTAGTTATGTCTTCTAATTATTGGTTCATAAATTAAAGCTGGTCAAAATTACCATTTTACCCTTCTAATTATCTCTTGATCCTTAAGTACCATTAATTCACTAGTAATGGCTAATTTATAATCGTATTATAAATTTGAACTTAATAACTATTCAGTTTCAGAATTAACACTAAAGAGAACCAATATACGATCCGTAGAAAAACATAGATTCCAAATCTTGTAAGATCATGTTTCCAACCATCCATATAACTGAATTTCTAAAATAAAAGTCATTAGCTTGTTTTACAAACAAATCTTAATGAGTGAATCAAAAGATCCAGTAGACATGTATATGAGTTCATGACTACTCAGTATTCAGACTGATTTACAAATGATCATCAGATTGATGTGTATTAATCTTTAAGATAAATGATATGTTAATAAAGATATTAATTCACATAAGTCATGTCATATACAATCTTATTATATAAATTACTTTCACTAATATGTCTATCCACATCAATGATAAATCTTAGTGAACCATACTAGCAACCATTCATTAAAGACTTTATAATTTAATATGTTGTTGATATTTTTATTCATTATCTATGATCTTAATCATCTCGTACTAATATAAGATCATAGTCTCGTTAATGAATATGAAATTTTTGGATATTTATACAAATTATTCAATATTAATTTAAAAGAACAATTATAATAAAAATGTAATTCCATTAAATTTCATATTAAAATGTCAATACATATGTTTTGAGGGCATAACCCTCAATAGCTAATTCCATCCACCTTTGAGCATATTCCTTAACACTTTCATTAGACTTTTTCTCTATCCTTTGTAGATCAAAACGATCAAGAACCATGTCTATATTGTACTTATATTGTATAAGTAAAATGTCAGCTAAGTCTTTCCACCTTTGGATATGTTGACTATCTAACTGGATGTACCAGTAAAATGCAACCCCCATCAGAATGTCTTGAAAAAAATGGATCACCAAGTTATCATCATACGCGCATGCCGCCATTTTTCTGTAATACATAATAAGATGACTCCTCGGGCATTTGCTACCATCATATTTTTCAAACTCTGATAGTTTGAATTTGTGAGGGATTGTTACATCTGGAACCAAGCACAATTGGGTATCATCAATGATTGTATGCATCTGATCCTTCAATAACATGTAACCTCTCTTCCAAAAAAACTAACTTATCTATCGTCAGTGGATTTTCACTTTGCTTGGTAACGGGCCTCTACGCTTTTGAGTCATCAAGATCAGGTGTGATGATTGGCTCATTATCATTTTCACCTTGTGGGGTGAAAACTTGGGTGTGGCCACATGCCAATGTTTGTGTGTTGTACCCAATTTTTCCAGAATGCTTAAATTCCTGGGGATCTGGAAATGAGTAGTGCTGGACATTTACCGGTATCGATAGAGCATGCTGGAATTGGTGTGCCTGATGACATCGATAGGTTGGAGTGAATCAATGAGGTAAAGTGGACTATCATTTGGAAGTTGATCTTGTGATGATTGAACGCCTTGCGGACTCTTAAAAAAGGTTTTCCCTTTGCTAGCGGCGAGGAGTTTCAGGATTCTGGTCATTTGCACTTTTAGCTCTGTGATTTCTTGTTTCATTTCCTCTCTCATGTTACTCTTTTTATTTCTTATCCATGACCCTAACTTGAGCTTGCATTTGATAGGGTTGACGAAGTTGACGAGCTATTTTTGAAAAGTTTCTTAAAATAAATAAAAATTAAACAATGAGATTGAAGATTTTGCTAATGAAAAAGAAGAAATAATAATAATAATAATAATGAAAGCATATTTATGCATGAGAATGATACTACATAAAGATAACGTCTAGAAGTACTCAATTTCATTCAATTAATAGAGCCATCCAATACATTGAGCATGTAGAAGTCAATTACATTACTCCACGATATGAGTTTACATAAAATGACCAAAATGACCTAAATTCTTGTTGATTTCTTCCAATGACTTATACAAATTTCCTCATTAGGATGGATGAGAAAAACACTTCTCTACAAAAATGATGCTTGTTCTGCCAAATTACTTGCTCTCACAGCCACGCCTTTCAGCAATTCCACAGCCTGCTCAAATCATTATCAAATCAAGTCATACTCTTATTGCAGCAATTGGTAATCATGTCTCAGTGTATCGACATTAGCATCATTGTTCCTTACCAATTTCTATGCCACGTTCTGATATGTACTGACTTGGTGTTCAAGGCTAACAATGACTTTCAATAGTTCTTCACTATTATTTTGTAACTTTTGATCCTTCAAATTGACTTGTAAATAGTAATTGATTCGTCATAATGAGTCATATTATTCTTCTAACGTAACGATGTACGCATTTTTCTTATCAACAGTCACCTTCACCTCTTCTAACTCTTCTTATATAAGCTTATTTTTGCTTTCCAACTCCATGATTCGGTCCTCCTATTCATAGATTGCCCCTCATAAATTCTCATTGCCTTATGCCATCTTTCTAGTTTTTTTATTCAATCAGCGAGTGTCCGTTCCTAACTTTGAGTTCTTCCATTTTAGATGTTTTTTATCCTCAACCTTATTTCTCAAATATCTAAGTTGCCTTTTAGCCTCAATCCTGTGTTTTTCATACAAATGTGCCTCAACTTTTAGTCATCTATTTTTCTAGGAGAGTTAAATTCTTTTGTCGTTCTTCATATAACTCATCTCACTCTTCCTTTTTAACATTCCCCTTATGGTTTTATGATAATTTTGATAATTGTAAATCCTCCATTGATAAGCCAATAATCACTTTGTCTCTACTCTCAAGCCATGCTTCATACTCTTTTATGTAGTTCATGAGATTCTTCTCATTTTGTATCCTTCTTGTTATTTTGTAAGCTCTAATTCATTCTTATAGTTTTTGTTTAACATCTTGAGAATCGTAACTGATTTCAATATCCTTCAATGCATGCATGGCAGGGTTAAACAATCTCATGTACAGTTGATGAAGCACCAGTAGGGGAGCATAACTAGTACCCCAATGACCTGGGAGTGAAACTCATTGAAGGTCACCACATCTATATATCACCGATGCCAACGACATCCAATGAGCTTTCCAGATAACATCCTCATCTTTCAATTTCATAAGTATGAGAGCCACACCTCTTTTATGGTAAACTGAGGATTTCATTTGGCGATTCCAAATTCTGCAATGGGGATTCTTACCTTTATCCATGGGCTTGAAAACTTAACTTGAGGACATTTGAATTATGTTAGACATCTCATATGGCTAAGGATCCAAATACATAAAAGACATGGAGAGCCGATGAACTTCCATTTTCCTAACATTCAGATGTGACTTAAGGAACAAAAAGTCTCGACGAGAATTGAGATAATAGGGTTAGTACCATGTTGAACTTGAAGGAATATTTTTTTCACTTTATCATCCACATAACCTCAAATCTTAGGGAATAATATGGTAACATAAATAGATAAAGCATTAATGGCCATACTACCCTTATCTTCCTTTAAGAAAATTTGGGTGAGCTCTGTGAGATAATCTAGTGGGCACACTCATTCCCTCCTTTAGTTTTCAACGTTTTCTCAACCTCAGATGCATGGAAAGTACCCAAGAGTTTAGATAAAGCTCTCTTCAATGTAAGTCCCTTGTCATAATTATAAACTTTGTCTGTGTTTTTCAGTGGGACATTCAATAGTGCTTGATATTCTTCCTCTGTAGGAATAAGATCAATTGTTCCAAAGATGAAACATATGTATAAGGGATTCAAAAAATGCATTAGATCCTGGAGAATGTGAGCGTTGATCGCAATATATAAAAGATCAGCTATGTGACCATATTTGCCAACAAACACATTTTTTTGCTCTAATGAAAAATGCTCCCATATCTTGTTCAACCTTTCCAACTCAATCAGTGAGAAATCGATCTTAGTGATTGATGATAGAAGAATGACCTTTTTCAGGAAATCTCCCTTTTATTTCTGTGTTTTCTCAGACCATTGGACTATTGTAACTTGATCTCCAATCACATTCGGAGTGGAAATGATCTCTAAAATATGAATGAATTGACTACTTCTTACAATTCCTATTACGTAGCATAGTGCATTGATGCAAAAGAAATATGAAGTCAGAATTGATACAATGAGAAAAAATGCTTGATTATTGTAAGACATATATACATAAACAAAATTAATCATGATACCCTATATAAGCAGAATTTCTACTACTATCAACCATTGGTCATGAGATGGACTGTAAAAACATAATACATGTGTGATTGGTATCTAAAATCTCTTAATAGGCTTCCAGATTGTCCATATTATTGTCTAGATGGAGTAACAAAGGCCCCCAAATGGTATCCCTTAAAGAGGTCGACTTGAGTGAGAATTTCCATGAGCCTGCATAGGACTCGCAATTCCATGAGGCTATTCCCCTACTCACTCTTGCTAATCCTAAAAGAAAAGCCGGGGTACAGGGATAGTGTATGCGTGTGAAATTAGAAAGTATGCAAAAAATATACACCATAAACAAATTATATACAACCACAAGCATGAATAACAACACTAATGAATCAAATTAACAGAAAAAGAGCCACACAAAGAGGATAACATATGATAAAATTTTAGCTTGACTTTTTATCGATCTAAAAATGGTTAGAATGATCCTATCCCCTGTGGAGTTGCCAATCTGTCGCAACGTGCATGCGACACAGAGCGGTGATAGAAATATCATTTCTGAAAAAAGAAATTCGGAATGGCCACCAATCATTTTAGGACGTGATTGATCATTCAATTTTAAAATAAAATTTTTGTCTATGAAAACTCAAGATTGGTTCGAGAGTCATTTGTGTGTGGAGAAAGTATTAGCACCCTACAACACCCATTATAAAAATAGTTACAAAATTTTATCAAATGCTATCTAAATTATATTTTAAAAACAATGTTAAAGAAATTCAATTTTGAATTTCTGAGTAGGTATGTCTTGTACCATAAGATGAAATAAAATAAATTATATTTAATGGGTGGTACAAAGACCATAGCAAAATAATTCATTTTTATTTTATTATTTTTTTGAAAATCAAAGCATTATTGAAATTTTTCTCGGTATCCCAAAAAATAACTCCTCACCACAGCAGTTCGAGAAATTTGGTATCCCAAAAAACTCAAAACGTCCGTCATAGGGAATTTTTAGTTAAAAAATAATTGATAAAGATAATATGATTTAAATTTATATGTTATTTTGTGACTCAAATATATACATGTTATTACAAGTGAAGAGGACATAAATCACACACACACACACACAGATATATATATATATATATATTGCTATAAGTGAATGAAACTTGAATCATCTATATATACATGATAATATAAGAGAGTTAAATAAATAAAGATGTAAATAAAAGTTATATTAATAACTACATATAAAAAAAATAAAAAAAATAAATAGATGAAAATTTAGAATCACGTATAGTTATAAGTTGACAAAATGGAGAAAATGTGTAGAGTAGAAAATGAATATGAAAAATATTAAAAGAAGAGAAATGAAAAAGATGTAAAGTGAAGCAAATATAACTAACCATATATTAGAAAAAAATAAACAAAAAGAAGAGAGAAAATTTGAATAAAAAAAGAAAAAAATTAAAAAGGGAGGGGACAAGAGCTGCGGTTGTTGCAGTAGCCGCAGCCTATCCAAGACCGAGGGTGGTAACCCTTTGTCCCCAAAAGAGGGTTACTATGACCCTATGTTGGGTAACATAGGGTTGAACAACCCACTGTTGGGTAACAGAAGGTTGAACCCTCTGTTCTCCCCAACAAATATATATATATATTTTTAAATTTTTAATTTTTGTATTTTTTATATATTTTAATTAATTAAATCAATATTAGAATAAATTTAAACTATGTAAATACATAATTGGTATAAAATTTGAACAATTAAAATGTTTAATTTCATAAAATAATACACATACGTGTAATTGCTATCCCTTTTCAATAATTTCTATTCAAATAGTGAAGAAAAATTATGGACGATATAAAGTTAAACTGAGCGTCACATAAAAAAGATAACATCTCAAAGTAAAAATATTTTTTGGGTATAAATATACTATTTTGATTTTGAACTACTGAGTTTACTAATTACCATTATTTCTTTTCTTCCATCATTTCTAATCAAATAGAAAAGGAATGATCATAGACGGTAACTAGTTCAAACAAGTGTCATGAAAAATAGCAACAAGATCTAAAAACTTGTATGAACAAAAAAGATTCAAAACTTAAATATTTACATTATCTTTATCCATATAGATATTTAACTCTCTACGTGGTATTTTATGTATTTTTATGTACGAAAAATTGTCATAGGAGATTTTTTGCATATAATGTACATTTTCAACTCATTAAATGGTTGATTCACATTGAATTAATTTACACCCATCAAAGGTTTTATCCTCATACTCATTGTTTAAGTTGATGACAAAGATATCTCAGTATCAAGTTTGAAGAAAATCATTAATGCATTGAAATAAAACTCAAGATTAAGAGTAAAAAATGAAGAAGAATGGAACAAACACTTAAACTTTTACTTATGAAAAATGAAACACTATATGAGTACAAATGAGAAATGATGAGAACAATGAACAGTATATCTTGTTAGCTAAGGTGTAAGAAATTTAAACTATATTAAAAAATGAGAGAAGATGAATATATGAATAGAAGTGTAAACTCTCATCCTCTCTCTCTTAGAATATCATATTTCTCACACTCTCTCTAAAAAGATCACTTTCCTTCTCTCAAAATACCTCCTCTCATTCTCTCCAATAGACCTCCTTCA
The DNA here is from genome assembly GCA_003255025.1 of Datisca glomerata. Classification (NCBI taxonomy): domain Eukaryota; kingdom Viridiplantae; phylum Streptophyta; class Magnoliopsida; order Cucurbitales; family Datiscaceae; genus Datisca; species Datisca glomerata. Next base: position 64,798 of record QANY01007723.1, read on the forward strand.
AGAGAAGGACTCACTCCCTATTTATAAGAAAAATTAAGGTTTGCCTTTTTGCTTTTAGTTCTTATGCACATTTTTTATTTTTTAGTCATTAGAGTGGTTTTTCTTATTTTTAGTCATTGAGCTATTTTTCAAATTATATACATAGTCTTAGACTATTATATAGTTAAAAATAAAAAATAATTTTTAAGGTATTGGATTGGATAAAATACGGTATCTACAGAATCAGAGAGGTGATTGAAAGATCAATTTAAAAAAAATCAGAGTTGCCACCAATAATTTTAGGACGTGATTGATCACCCAATTTAAAAAAATGAATATTTTGGTCTGTAAAAAATCAAAGTTAGCTCGAAAGTCATTTGTGTGTGAGGAATGTATTAGCATCACATTACACTCATTATCATAGTGGTTACCAAATTCAGTCAAAAGTTGTCCAAATTATATTAGATAAATGAATAAATAAATAAATAAGTGAAAGAAATTTATTTTTGAATGATCATAAAAATAAAATAAAATAAATGACATTTAATGGGTTGGGTGGTACAAGACCACTTAAAAGCAATTCTTTTTTTTAAATCGTAGTATTATTGGAGTTATTCTCGATATCCCAAAAATAACTACTCACCTCAATAGTTCGAGAAGAATGATATCCCAAAAATCTCAAAGTTCGTCCTAAAAATTTTTAGTGAAAAATAATTGATAAAGATAGGATGATTTAAATTTACATGTTATTATTGTGATCCATGTATATACATATTTTTATAATTATAAGTGATTGAGACATGAATCATACTTAAATATGATAATATCATAATGCTACATAAATGAAGATGTAGAAAATATAAATAACTAAAAAGGTGAGATTAAATAATGAAAAATTAGAATCACATGTGATTGTAGGATGACAAAGTGGAGAAACTATGTAAAATGGAGATCACATATAAAACATGGAAAGAAGGAATATATATATATNATCTTTAATGGATAGGGGTTAGGAAATAGCTGCAGCCAGCAACTTTGGATGTCAGGCACAAATTATTTTTTATTTTTTTAATTTCTCTTATATTTTCTTTATCTTTAGTATAAAAACACTCTTTTAATTTCGACTACATAGGCTAATAATTACCATTATTTTCTTTTTTTTAATCTTTGCTAATCAATTAGCAAAATAAAAATTACGGACGAAAACTAGTTAAACCGAACCTCACAAAAAATGATGATAAAACCTTAAAATAAAATATATATAATTTTGGTATAAGTATACCCTTTTAATTTTGACTATATAGTATACTAGTTACCATTATTTTCTTTTCATCATCAATCATTGCTATTCAAATAGCAAATGAAAATCATTGATGGTAGCTACTTCAACTGAGTGTCACAAAAATGATAATACGATCTAAAAAATTAACTGGTAAGAATATTAAAAAAGATTTAAAGCTTTAATATTTGCATAATATTTATCCATATAGATGTTTAACCCTTTACATGGTATTTTATGAATTTTTTATGCATGAGAAATTTCATAGGGGATTTTTGCATGTAGTGTACACTTTGAACCTATTAAAGAGTTGATTCATATTGAGTGGATTTGCACATCCTCAGAAAAATTTATCCTCATCTTCATTGATTTAGTTGATGACAAAGTATATCTCATTATCAAATTTGTAAGTTTTAGAAAGAAGAAAATCATCAATGAATTTAAAAAATCCTGAAGATTAAGAGTAAAAAAGTGAAGAAAAATGAACAAATGCTTCAACTTTTACTTATGGAAAGAAAAATAATATACACTACATAAGTATAAATGAAAATGATGAAGAGCAATGAATAATATAATTTTTTAGCTAAGGTGTAAAAAATTTAAACTACCTTAAAAAAAGAATGAAAGAAGATGAATAGTAATAGATTATATTCTTCCTCTCCTTTCTCTCTCTCTCTCTCTTTAAGAAATATTTTCTATTTCTCACTTTCTCTCTCTAAAAAGACATATTCTCCTTCTCTCTTAGAAGACCTCTTCTTTTTCTCTCTCCAAAAGATCACCACCTCAATTTTTTAGCCCTTGGGCTATTTTTCTATTTTGAACAATGTACTTTATATAGTCTTAGACTAGTATATAAGCTTATAGATAAAGGGTGTATATTCAAAGTATTGGACCAGATAAAATATGATATCTGCATATTACTCGAATTATTGTCACATAATTGACTACCTTTAGGGAAGAAAACTATACAGTTCTAACTAAAACATTCTCAACTATTATATTCACTCATCCCATACTAAGAAATTGATCACATTTAGGTAGAACTAATTCCTTGATGTAAGTGAATGCACTATGAGGTCTCAATAAAACTCACATTTTAACATTCTAAAAATAATAACATCCATGAGTGTGCCACATTTGGAAATACATCAATAGACTTTAGTTATCACTTTGAAACGGCCTCTTTACTAGTTTTCTAAACCTCAAGGAAAACCCTAAGTGTGAAAGCCATGAACTACGTTGAAGCAGAATCACAAACCTTAACATCAAATAATAATGAACATGTATTTTTCTACAAAGCGAAGGATTTTATTATGATCACCGTGCATCCTTCACATGCCCAAAACAAAGGGGCCACCAGTCACGACCGTTGCATCTCATTCCGTCTCTCACCAACACCACATGCACTTTGTTGATAGTAAAAATAAGGTTCTTTAATCAACTAGTGAAACTGAAGGCGTTATAGAGTTTCATGTGTCAAAGTGTGGATTTCATATTTAACGGGGAAGCTCCTAACTAATACGCTTTCTTTACTATAACTGTCTTGTGTTCAAGCCAATTGGTCAGATGTCGATTACTTCACTTATTAGATTAGTACTTGCTGCCTATCTTCAAATGAAATGGGATAATATAAAGAATGGGAAACACTAGCGCTATAGGATTGGTTTTTCTTGGGGGGGGGGGGGNNNNGGGGGGGGGTAGCATGTGCCATATTGAATCCTGCCATGTATTGGTGATAAGTATATAGTACAGTTTGAGCACTAAAGTTTTGTGCTATGAATGCATAAGCAAGTAAATAGTGCATGTGTTGAGCTACCAAAGAATTATTCTAGAGAAAATAAATTAATAAATAAACATGTTCAGAAACTTAGTTTTCTTCATAAGCTGTGATATGTATAAATTGAAATACCAATGAAAAACTGGCATTCAAAGAGACTAGAATTTCATGCGTAGTTAGAAATCATTTACTCATGCCACAAAGAACTCAAGTTGTTCCCATAAAATTTGAATGTGATCAAATATGACAATTTTAGAAACCATGCAACTTTAGAAACCAAACAAATTCGCTGTCGAGAAACCAAGAATTCATTACACTGGTATTTTTTGCATGAACCAAAGTTGTCATAATCATAATTTTAACTCAGATCGGTGGAAGAGTCTTCTAGATCAGATCGTTGAATTGAACTTGGGATTGTAGATCCTACTAAATATTAATAGTTAAAATTAATATAAATAGATGCATGTATGAGATTCTTAAAGCCATGTTGAATACTATAATTAACTAAAATCAAGGAGCGACACTAACTTATTACATTTAAACACTACTATAAATTAGACTTTTAATGACGGTAAGCAAAAAATTATCGACGATGGTTTTTGTTAGTAATGTCGTCAATGTATTATAATTGTTTACTATCATAAATTATTTGGTATTCTCGACAAAAAATTATAACGTCATGACAAATGTTTCACAAGGGTAGTTTTCAAAAGTGTCGTAATAGAAAAAGATCTTTTTTTAAAGTGTCGCAATACAAACCATTGTAATAATTCTACGTTAATTGACAGCAGTATTTGAAGCTAAAAGTTAAAACGACATCGTTTTATCATGCACTAAACCCATGGGACTTTGAATCAAGATGACGTCATTTTGTAAAACAGCTAAACCCCTTATTTCGTCTCATGTGCGACGTTTCTTCTTCATTTGTTCGCCTCTCTCCATAGACGTCGAGCTTCACGACGCCTAGGGCAGGTACGCACAGTGCCATTTTTTCAAGCTTGGACATTCTTCTGGGTGAATCTCTGCTCCGGGAATGGCGAAACCATAGATTCCCTTCTCAATGAACCTTTCTCTGTTTTGGTCTACTTGTTACATAGACGCCATTGAACTTCACAATTCCTAAAGTACGCACAACGCCGTCTTGTCAAGCTCTGACGCTGCCTTCTCGGTGAAGCTCTGTTTGGAATTTCCTTAGCTATCTAGATCGATTTTCACCAAGCTACACTCTTGGGTCCCCAATTTTTTTATTGCCAAAGCTTGTCCATGTTGAGGTAGTTTAATTTTATGGAAATATCTCTCTAGATTTTGTTTGCAAAATGCTTCACGGTTGTGGAATCTATATGTCTCTAAAAGTTTGTTTTTTGTGTTTTATGGTAGGATGACTGTTGTTTTGGAGGAAATATTTTATCTTCTAACTTTGTCCATTAAAGTATTTCATTTTTAATACAAAGATTCATAGTTTTTACGGTCTCAAGTGTATTTAAAAATAAAAAAAATAACATTGAGATCACGTTGCTTGATTTTTGGAATTGTCTGCCACTAATTCTAATTTAAGTAGATAGTGAATCTTTTTCTATATATACATGTTCTTGAGATCTCTACAAAAAGTCATTTTGTACTGTGTGTTGATTAAAATAGAAAACAAATCTATATTTACTACTTATGCTAATATGTTTTCTATTGCGTAGTAAGTTCTAAAAGTTGTGATAATGTCTAATTTTTATCATATATCAAAAAGTCAATTTTTGTCATATATTTTGGACTAATTTTTTTTCCATTGTACGTTTTCACTGACTCATTAGAGTGAATTGATTGGGCATGAGAGGATTTGATTAATTTAGTGTTATTTTGGATCTGTTCTTTTAAATTTTCAGAGAAATTTGTTATAGCTTTCCTTGTTGATCGTCACTGCTCCTTGAATGATAGAATTGCAGTATAAGCCTTCTCAGTATCTATTAGAGAATCTATTTGTTTCCTATTCGGACTTGTGGGTTTTCCTCTTAATTGCATTTTTTATTTTATTTAGAATTTAAGTTACTAGTGATAATGTCTAATTTCTTCGAGTATTGGTGCTCTTCTGGTGACAAATTAATCGGCTGCTCGCTCATCTCGTTAGAATTAATCGACATTGAGAAGTTTAGACTCTCAACTTCCTTGCCAGCTATTTCACAGTGGCTTGTTGATGTTTTCGATATCATGGTTTTATTGATTTGATTCGTTTATAAAGGATGAATCAGAAGCCTAATTCCAGTATTCTATTTAATATGTGCTGGAAATTAGTGTTTGCTGTGAATTTTAAAACCCAATAGATATGTTCTGATCTGTCACTTTTTCTCTTATTTTTGTCATATATCAAGTTTTGTATGTGTTATATGTTTTGTTTTAATATTATAACTTGTTGATATAATATTTGAAAGTTATGTCACACAAGAATAACATGGATAATTAGACAACGAGAGCACGAAAAAGAACAACGGAGTAAAAAAGAGAGAGCCAACAATAATGTCTTCTCTAATAAAATGTAGGAATGGAGCAATGAAAAAATAAAATTTGATACAATAAAAAGGGACAACCTCTAGGAGAGGAAGGTTTGGAGCTATAAAGTTATGTTGAGATTTTAACACGTTCAATGATCTCAATAACTTACATGGGCTGGAGCAAAGTGTCAGAAGATCTCAAAGAAAAGATATATGACATTATCAAGATTTTAAACACAATAAGTACTTGCTAGTTATGTATTTACACAATCTACTTAATTATTTTTATTTTTTTGGTGTAGGTGTTGTATGTTTTGGAACATGCCTACAACAGCAAGATGGTTTCATCAATTGCTTCCAAATGACTGACTTTAGGTCTCAATTAACTACTAAACATATTACTCCTTTTATGGATGAACTTTAGGTTTTAAGGCATCCGCTAGAGATGTATAGTTTCTTTGAACAAAGACGTTGGACTAAATTTATACAATCGCTTGTTACTAAAGAGTTTGCGGTAATGTATTTATTTTCTTTAGATTTTAAGATATTATCTTACTATAAATCTATTTATTCATCTTCTATGTTTCAAATGTAACAATTAAGGAAAGCCCAACAGAGTAGTCACAAGACACATAAATACAACCATCATATGTGGCAAAAGGGTTATGCTAGATTAGAAGAAGAGTTGATAATGTGTTTCGTTCTTAAAAATATATTTCCTTTCACTTTAACCATAAATTTGATATAAACTTTACTATTGTTTAACATAAAAAAAGTTAAGGCATCAATGAAGATATAGATCGTGTCACTTTGTGGAGGCACGCCCGCTGGAACAAAAGTGGGACTTCAATGATGTAGATATTGAAGAATGTGCAAAAAATATTTAAGTAAAATTCATTGATGTAGATGGTCAATGACCATTTGTATTCTCTTCTAAAATTGTAAGACCAATTTAAGGAAGAAGGTATGTCTACATTCACTAGCAATAATATACTCACTTTGACTTTGATCACTCCTGAGCATGGAGGCAGATTAAGGGGTGTAGGAAGTTATGTCAATCCAACATCATACTTTCAACCTCCTACAAAAAACTCTAAAATTGAATATGAAAAAAATCATATAATACTACATATTAACAAATGGATAGAAGATCTCCCTTTAGTACCCCCACCATCTCTCTCTAATTATATAAACAAATTACATGGTTAACCATACACGTACAAATTATATAGTTAAAAATATCATATCTTTATATAGGCTTAGCTCGTCTTCTTTCTCTTGTATGTCTTATTGAGGTCATTGATCAAATCCAAGAGTAATTGATTAGTTGCAATCAGGTGGTGAACTAAATGCTCATAAAATAAACAAAGGCTGATGTGACATCGAAACAAATTTCATACTAGAAAATTCATATTGGTAGTTTTAGTCTAAACAATGATTATGACCTCTTTTTTTATTGAACACATTAATTAAATATTTTGCAATCATGATCCACCACAATTACTGACTCTGACTACATTTAGATGGATAAACCAAAATCATCAAAACCATTTCAAACATTATTCTCATATATTTTACGTTAGTTCTCTGTTAGTGTACTGCCAAGTTAGCAAGCTTGCTCATTGAGTACTCAACTCACACCTCAGTAGCTTCACATTGTTCAGCAGCATACTCATCAGTGTGCCAAGTCACATGCTGAGCACAACAAGTTTGTTACTCCCTTTGCACACTCTGCACAGGTTAGTTAGGCTACTTTCCTTGTGTATTAAGTCAGCCAATAGTATTTTTAATTCGATAATATATTTCTGTAACAAACACTTATAACCATTAATACATAAAGGAAGGCAAGAGAGAGAGGATCATCACTCACACAGTGCTACAATATAACAGAACAAGTAGTCTATGGAGTGCTCTAGAAAGAGCTTTTGCAAACAGATCTTGAGCCAAGCTGCTACAGCTTAGAAGCTCACTCAGCAATACACCTAAGAAAAAATGTTCATATCAAATGACTTTATAAGATGAGGTGCATTCAGTAAGCATATTGTAACGAAAGCGTCATAAACAATGAAAAAATCAATATTTTTAACATGGTTCAGTCAATTTACCTACATCCACGGATAAATCATTTTCATCATATTTACATACTCAATAACGACACACAACCACATAATCCAAAACTCATTACACACAAATCTAAACTCAACACACACAACAATACCTTAGAAATCATAACTAGTTTAAACAAAACTCACCACTCTCGATCAGACTATATGAAACTCACTAGTTTTGAAACCGCCTCAGAAGGACGAACTCCTCTGAGTAGCCTCTCAATATTATGGGGTATCCCCTTCTAGGATAGAGTCATCTCTCACATGTTAAGGCTGCCATATATCTCTCAGGGTAGAGACTCCTCTACACGGGATGCTCCCTTTATGATAGAGCCACCTCTCATCCTCTGTCGAAACAGAGCCATCTTCTCTCATCTTAAGGTTGTCTTCTATCTCTTAGGGAGAAGTCTCCTCATAACAAGATACTCCCTTTAGGATGGAGCCACTTCTCATTCTATATCGAAGTAGAGTCACAGAACCCTTTATAATATCGCATATTTATAGACTCATAATAAAGCCTAACTTTTTTATTCAAAATAGTAAACTCTTATAAAAATAGCATATCACATAATATTTTTCTTAAACATCCTGAAAAATTGGAAACTTGGTGCCCAAGAAATTTGAGGCATCAAATCCTAACACTCTCCACCTTAACTCAAATTTCATCATACTCGAACAACCATCATCACTACAGCTCAACCTTGTACTGAACCATCATCAATTACAAACATCAAACTTCCACATAACCTTATTTGTGCGCTTTAGATTGTCTTTATCTCAAATCAAATCGACGTATCATCCATGATCAAACCATAAGCTCTGATATTATTTGTTGTAACAGAAATGTCATCATAGACAATAAACAAAATGATATTTTAACGTGGTTCAGCCAACTTGTCTACGTCCACAGATATATTATTATCATTATCGTTACATACTCAATAACGACACAATCAATAAATTCAAAACTCATTATACCTAAATCTAAACTGAAGACAAAGGACAATACCTTAGAAACCATAACTAGCTTAGACAAAAGTAATTGCTTCTCGATCGGACTAGATGTTACCCATTTGTTTAAAAACTATCCTCAGGACGGGTGAAGTTCTTTGACTGCTTCTCAATATTAATGGGTATCACCTCCTACGATAGAGTCATCTTTGACATCTTAAGGCTACCCTATATCACTTACGGTAGAGTCTTCTCACCACTAGATGCACTTTTTATGGTAGAGCCATCTCTCACCCTCGAAGCAGAGTCATCTTCTCTTATCTTAAGGTTATTTTCTATCTCTTAGAGCAGAACCTCTTATAAGGGGATGCTCACTTTAGGATAGCGCACATCTTATGCTCTTTAGCAGGTCATTGAACCCTTTATCAATATCTCATATTTATAGACACAAAAAACTCTAAGTTTCCTACTCAAATTAGTAAATCCATTCGAAAATGAATATCACATAATATCTTTCCAAAATATCCTCATAAACAAAATCATAAACAAAATCTTGATCCCAAGGAATTTGAGGTACCAAATTTCAATATAGCCCCACTCTACCTGGTAAGCCAGTAAGCGAAGTTGATTTAATCCTTCACATTCTAAATGAACTTGGGTCTAAATAGGATCATGTGGTGGTGAATATAACCTCCAAATCTCATAGTCTCACCATTGAAGAAATTGAAGCCTTGTTCATGATCATGAGAACAGAATGCAAAATCAAAATGCAGAACAGATCTTACCTTGAAAGCTGCAGCACACATAACACAAGGCTCAAATTTAGGGAACAAGAAGCAAAATTATAAGGGGCAACAATACTGGAACAAAAACTATGGTCCATAGTTTTAAGTTAAGCATTGGTTTTCAGTTAAGGAAGCATCAAAATGAATATGGTCTAATTCATTTTCATGACTCCCGCATTAAAAGGAAGAGCTAGTCATGTTCAGACGTATTTCAACTCTTCTACTAGGATATCTAAGCCTCTAGAACATGTGATATATGGGGTCTGACCTCCACTACCACCTCCTCAGTTTACAAACATTATATACATTTTCTAGATGACTTCACCAGATTTACCTGGGTGTACCATCTCAAATTGAATCGAATGTCTTCACTATTTTGTTTCTCAAGTCCTTTGCTGAAAATTTGTTAGGATGCTCTATTAAAACCTCAAAATAATTGGGGTGAGTACATATCCTTTTAGTCTCATACCTAAGCAAGGCATACTATTCAAACTCCATTTCCCTCATTCCTATCATCAAAATGGTATAATGGAAATGAAACTTAGACACCTTATTGAAACTACTCTCACCTTTCTTTCCCAAGATTTCGTGTCTCTTACCGTTTGGAGGAAAGTCATCCAACTTATTGCTTTCCTCATTATAGATCGATCATCCTTTCGTTGTAAATAAATAACCATATTAAATGGTCTTCCATATAACTCTTGATTATAGGTTCCTAAAATTCTTTGGTAGTGCTTGTTACCCTCACCTGAAATCATATAAACATCATAAACATGACTTCATATCAGATCATTATGTCTTACTTGACTATTCCCCTCATCAGAAACGTTACTTATGTTTATACTTCTGTGGTAGAGAGTATGTTTCTATTAATGTCCTTTTTAATGAGTCTTAGTTTCCCTTTGCTCGGGGTTTTCGTAAGTCCAATGATCTCATATAAACACTATGGATTTTTTCCCTCTTGGTCTATTTTTCCTTTCGATACATATTCTCTAGCAGTCTTGCCTCTTTTTATCATCAACAGTTCTACAACATCATCCTTACAAGCCTCTCTACTTGGTAGTCTCTTACTCCTACAAACTTTTCCCCTACTTTCCCCTAAATGTTACTACAAATTAGCATCCCATGCTGACTAGAAAAAAAGATAGTATTCACAAACCTAAAGTATTCTTAGCTGCAGCTCCACATGAACTTAAGAATATCAAGGAAGCCTTATCACCTCTCTCTTGCAATCAAGTAATGCAAATTGAGCTTCAAGCCTTACTTCATAACCATACTTAGGACTTATTTCCCTTTGATTCTAATATAAGTCTTATGGGAAACAAGTGGGTCTTTAAGACTAAATTTAATGAAGAATGTTGTTTAGAGGCACAAAGTAAGAATTGTTGTAAAAGGGTTTCACCAAACCCCTGACCTTGATTACTCAGAGACTCTTAGACTCTTAAACGGTCTTACTTTCAAATGGAAAATTTGACATCTGGATGTTAATAATGTATTTCTCAATGGCTGTTTGAAATAATCAGTGTTTATTCACTACAACAAAAAAAGGTCTTTTACAGGGGGAAAAACCCAGGTAAAAGACTTTTTACGGTATTCTGGAAAATCTTATTTTTCTAGGCATTATAATAGACCCACGATTTTCAAGAACCCCTATAAAAAGTCATGTCTTTTATAGGGGTCTTTGCCCCTATAATAAATAAGGTCTTTTACAGAGGTCTTTTCCCTGTAAAAAGCCTGGTGTTCTATGAAAAATCCAGTATCTTATAGCATTTTCTACCTCTTATAAAAATGTCACATCTTTTATACCGCTATTAAATTCTACTCATGTCGATTTTAATACATCTGTAAGAAATGACATTTTCATTTTAAAATTTAAATGTACTCATAAATAAAAAGAAAACTATATACATAATGGGTCCTTACAAATTATTTCATAAAATTCACAACTATCAAAAAGTCTTTTACAAGTTTCAACTTAAAGTACAAAGAAAATACTAATTCAAAAAATGATAGGTCTTCTCTAACATATTCCAACCAAAAGAAGTCGTATCTCATAAAATGAGCTTTCCTTCCATTCTTTAATGGTGTGGGTCTACAAAAGACAAAAAGTATGAAAAACACAGAGGAATAGGTCAGAAGCTCTAATGGCTTGGGTATCTATTTTGAAGGAGCTTTGACTGAAAAAAAAAGCATGAAAATTGAACTCTAAATAAAAAGGAATGGGTAATAGTACTTCTCGTAAATGATGAAAATAATATTGACTAGAGTAGTGTTAGAAAGCTTGAAATGTTTATAAAGAAATATTAGTGAAGGGAATTTCTCTATGATATGTGATCTATTGCAAGGACGTACAAAATCAAAGTTTGAAAAAGGGATAAAGTCTGCATGAAAGATTGTAAAATTCACACAAGTGAGAAGAAGAGGAAGGTATTTGTCATTAGGGAGTATATAGTAAGAAGGTGCATGGAAATGAGACACCTACGTTCAGATATATTTTCTTGATATCTTTGGTAGAGTTTATATGGTAAGAATTCTTATAAGTAGCTGAAATAAATACTTAAACAGCTAGTTCATCTATTGCATCAAATGATATATAATTTACGGTGCTTCAACTTTATAAGTATGGTTAGTGCCGATCCTCATGGAAAATGTGGGAGATTGCAAAGACAGGCAAGGAAAACTCATGCGTGCATAACAATCACTACAAAAATATGGCATTCTACAGGGTTTAAATATAGGGATTGCAGTATCCTCTTGTTAAAAACTCAAAGCAACTCAAGAATCAAGTAAAACCAATTCTTGTTAAAAGTGAAAAAATGGGAGGGCAAATTAAGCAAAATCGAAACTTAATTGGAGGCAGAACTTAAAAAAATTGGAGACGAGAGACTTAAGTTGTTTCCTTCTCGAGCTCTCACAGAAGCTCAAATCTTTGATTTTCAAATAGAAGCTCAAATCGTTGCTTCTCTCTTTCGCGATTCCTCTCAAATTTTCAGATCCTCAAATTTTCAGCTCTGATCCTTCTCTATCTCTAGATTCTTTTCCAAATCCTCTCTCTCACAACTTCTTCCTCCCAGAGCTCACTCTCATTCATATTTTGTTCGTTAGGTTCCTGACAGACCTTCGTCTTCTGAAGGTGAGTGGATTTCTTTGATGTTATCTTCTGTTGGTTTTCATTGTTTTCCGATTTGGTTAAGGTGCACCAGGGAGAAAGCTTAGTAGTGGAAGAGGAAAAATCAAGCGTAATCCATCGACTACCGGCCGTGAGCTCTTAGGCTCGACCTAGGGTTTGATTTTAAAGGGGTTTTCTATGTCATTCTTGATGCTAAACTCAGTTAATTTAGACATGGCAGTTTCAAGCGGACATTTCTTATGGATCTGGTTCTTCGAAGCTTTGTTCATGTGTTTGATGGTTTACGAATGTGAGTTTTGATGCACGCTCTTGTGAGGCCAAATTTTTCCCGCTTCGAGTGTGAAGTCGTTAATGATTTTGCATAATTTTGGGTCTACCGCATTCTGATCTACCTATTTTTCCAGATTTTTTTTTCTTCACGGTCGAGCTAGGAGTTTTAAGCTTTTGATTCTGCGTCTGAAATCCGATCTCTGCCCTGGGTTTTAAGATTCATCCAATTTCAACTTTTGACTTTTAAATATTGATAATAAGGATTGTAGCTTATCTCAATCTGAAAGAAGGAATAAATATAGATTCCGTTTTCTATTCTTGAGTTAAATTTTCTAAATTTTATCTGTCATATATGTCTATTCATAGTGAAATTCTGATTTTTGTTTCTTGTGGATAATACTATTAAGAGACTTTCAGGTGGGATGCTCTACAAGATTCAAGAATCTTAATTACAAGGTATCTCAATATTTATTGTCCCTTACATGTATCATCATTTGCAATATAAAATATTTCACTAAATTTATATATAAGCAGTAATAGCTCTGGGATTAGGACGCACCAGAAAAATGCTTCCATGTTAGATTGATATATTTTATGATTTTAGTAGCAGAAATTTAAGGACTTCTTATTCATTTATGGGAGTTAGTTGTTTAAGTCAAAATTTAAGACTCATAAGTTTTGCTTGCATCCGTAATTAGTTATTAGTAGTATACATATTGTGATTTCTTTAGATAACTTGCAGAAGTAAGGTTTACATTTTCCTAATAGATGTATCTTGTGCAAAGAGGCTGAAGAGTTCAACATTCATATCTTTCTCCACTGCCCTTTCTCTTCGGGATATGGAGGAAACTTTTGGATAGTTTATTTATTAAGTGGAGTGCCTTGCTCTATTAACAATTTGGCTTTTTGTTGGAAGTCTCTAAACACTAGTGTTTTGGATAAGTTTTTTAGGGAGGTTGTCCCTCTTGTGCTTTCTTGGGTTATATGGCGTGAGAGAAATCTCAAAATTTTTGAAGGGGTAGAAAATCCAAGTTAAAGGTTTATTTTCTTTACTAGCATACTGAGAGAGTGGTTCGGTAATTATTACTACCCACATTGGAGTTTGAGAACAACTAGGCGAATGGCCTGTGTAATCTCTCTTTAGATATAAATACATAGGTTGCATTTACCCAGTCTTGGGGTTTCTTCGATAATACATATTGGAATTAAGACTCACAATCATGTTTTTTTATGTTAGTTCCCTGAATTTGTCAGCAGAGCTTTCATGAATTTCCCTCATATGGTTTTAGAAGCACTCTGGTTATTATTTCTCTTTGTTGTTTTGCACTAATGTTGCTATCTTATATGTTACTAGAAGCAGCTTTAGAGGCAAGAAAGGGAATGCTTAGCCTATAAAGTGAAATAAGTACTTTTGAAATAAGAATTCATAAAGTACTCATGAACCTTATGGTATTTCATTAAGAATTCATAAAGTACTTATTTCAAACAAAAATCTCCTCACAACCTTCTCTATTATATGGAACTTCATCAAGTATATCATCAATACTCATTTCAAAGATTGAAGATTCCACTTACATGCTAGTCATATCCTCATCTTCACCATATGTTTCCATCTCAATAAAACCTCTAGGTGGTGCCTTCAGTGTAACAGACCAATTCGATGAATCAAGTTCTCTGGAATAAAATACTTGTTTACCTTGTGTTGCTAATATAAATGGCTCTCTTACAAATTGATTTTGTCCTTGATGTTGGTTAACAAGGACGAAAGAATACTGGAAGTTGAAATATAAAGTAGTCCAACAAATTGATCTCTATTATCACCCCATAATATGTAACTGTATCTGTCACTTGTGAAGTATCACTTGCACTAGATCTACAATTTTCAATATGTATAATGCAACGATGGACAATAATTTTGTATAATTTGTGAAACATGGATAGAGTGGAGTTTTCACCTATTCTAATCTTTTAAAGAAATCATCATCTCTCTCCCCTGGCCCTGACATATCTAAATTTTAATTTTGTTCTTTGTATCCATATACAGTTCTATACAATTTAAATGTGTGAGAGATTCTTATATCATCATTTGATTCACTCTCAACATCTTTTATTGACTCTCCATGATGATATCACCTCTTGTATGTAAGATCCATACCTCTTATAATTAAATGATCATACACGATATTGGTACATTGATGACTTAGACTTTGAAACTTTTCTGGATAACCTGCATGTCTTTCAACCATTTTGATAAATTTTTAAACTCCTAGCTCATACTCGTTTGTAGCTCTATTAATTATAAACATAAAATGTTCTGAGAGAGAGGTTTTTGAGTTAGCAAGAGATGTGGGCTTAAAGAGAGGGCCATTGTGAGAGAAAGGTTCTTGAGAGAGAGCTTCATTAGTAAGGAAGACCTGATCGAAGAGAGAACTGCTACGACTGCAAAGCTCTTACAAGAGAGCTTCGTTGGTGAGAAAGACCACATCGAAGAGAGATATGCTACGACTATGAGCTAAGAGTGAGAGGTTCAATGAGAGCTCATGAGGGAGACAAGGAAGTTTACATTTTGGTAAAGTGAGCGCCTGGTTTTTGTTGATTTTTTGTCCTAAACGGCATCATTTTGTGCTACACAAAAATATATTATTGTTGAGGTCCTTTTTTCAAGATCTTTTACAGGACTTTTTAAAGACCCCTATAACTTAGTCATGTTAAAAACCTTTTCTGTTGTAATGATTGTTCAACCTGAGGGTTTTCAGGGTCCTAAATATCCCAACCATGTATGCAAGCTCAATAAGGCCTTATATAGACTTATACAGGCTCCGATGACTTTATATGACAGACTCAAACATACTCTATATCAAAAGAGGTTTATCTTCACTAACTTCGATGCATCACTATTTGTTCCAAACACAATAACCATACTGGTTTTTTCTACAGAAATTGGTAGGTCTTATCTTCAGTCACTTATTCTTGATGTGAATGCTTCTCTCACTTTTAAGGATTTTGACTCTCTACATCATTCTTGGAAATAGAAGTAGCTAGCTCTCCCATGGTTTACATTTATCTCAAACCAAGTACATTTCATATATTCTTCAGAGGGCGAACACGTCTTCTTCTCCTACAACAACTTCACCAAAATTGCCTTCAAAGAATAAGAAGTCAAAACTCAATTACGTCGAAGCAAATTAAAACCACAATAAGGACAAGTTACTTGTGATGACAGGTGTGGCCAAGTTATATTCAAAACCTGAATGCATGTGTTTGAACTATATAGAGGAAATAAAGTTGCGCCTAAACTACTAGCAATAGCTTTTAGTTTTACCAATAAGCGATTGATCCTACAATTGATATTAGAGCTCAGTACTCAAGGGTTCGACTCTCAGGGCATTCCCTGAGCGCTGGTGTTTGAATTAAATAAGAGAAATAAAAGTTATACTTTAACTACTAATATTAACTTTTAGTTATACGGTAAGTATTTTGATCCTACAACTTGTATGAAATCCTACCCATTTAGGGTAAATATGGGTTTGCTTCTCTTCCAAAGCATTTTTTTTTGCATTAAAATAATACTATAATAAGTCACATTACTTACATAATATTTTCTTCTTTTAAATTAGTTTTCTACACTTGTTAACATTTGCTCGAGAAGCATTTCTAAGTATAAAGACATTATTAATCAAATAACTACAAAATTAATCATATTGTTTGCCTAAAATCCTTCTTAGTAACATAAAGTCATCATATGCCTAAAAATGTTTCTAACCAAAATCATTTCCAACATTGCGTGTAGATAATATAACTAAAAAATCTAACAAACCTAATAAAAAAGGTTCTAAACAAATAAAATCAATGATTCTGTTCCCCTCTATAGCCACATGAAATTAGAATTTAGGTTAGATGGGTCGTCCTTATCTAATAGTAAGCATGTGAAATTAAAATGAGATGTGCACATTTTCTTGTCCTTCTCAATGTTGAACTAATTAACTTACAAACAAATTTGGTAGAACAAGATTGAACCTCTGTGTGGTCCTCTCAGTACCTTTTTGTAGTCAAGCTGCCTGCTATCAATACCTAAAGGCATGGATCACATGTAATGTGAAAAAATCTGAGTTTTTTTTCTCTTTTTCTGTCATGTTGATTTTAAGTTAGGCCGACTTTTTTACTGATATTTTTAATTACTAGCTTTAATTTTTTAAGAGAAAAAAAAAAGAATACATCAGTTTTATTTATTTATGAAAACAACATTTAATTTTTTTATGTTAACAACATTTAATATTTTTGTAGAAAATAATACATCAGTTTTTATTAATTTCTTTCTAGAAAAAACTAATACATCAGTTTTATTAATTAAGTTTTATTTATTTATTTTTCTTAAAAAATTATTAATAATGAAAATTGTCATCCTTCTATATTTTTTAAGAGAATTACACTTTTGTGCATCAAACTATCGTTAATAGACACTTTAAACCTTAAAATATAAAACATTATAGTTTAAATCTTAAATTATCTGAAACTCACAATAAAACTTTCGCGTTAATTCTCTGTTAATTTTATTCAAAACAGCGTAATTTTGAATCGCTTAAACTACGTCGTTTTACTAAACTTTGGATACCGTATTCCCATTACCAAACACACACTCATCCAAAACAAAAAAAACCCCATATCAACCCCATCTCCTCTTTGATACAATCCACAACGACGAGATCCCCTGCTTCACAGAATAGCAATAACGATGAAGGTATGCTTTCATTCACTTCCGGCCCGATCTTACCATCTTCAGGAGCCGTGAAATCGGGTGGTGGTCCAATCGAATCAGATCATTCCGACATAGAAGCAATTTTATCCGTTTTCTTCTTATGAACGCGCCTTTCCTTGAGAAAATGATCGTGGAGCCTGCTTCTAATTGTGAAGGGTCGAAATTGATGAAAAAGCTGCTACGATATAGGAAAACTTCTGTGCTAGCATTAGTGAGTTTCAAAAGTGAAATTTCTTTCATGATCTTCATAATGGTCTTGGGTTTTCAGCAAATTTATCAGAGTAATCCATACATGTCTCTGTTATGTTTTTTCATATTTTGAAGTGAAGAGCCTTTGAACCACGTCGAGGCAGAACGGCAACGATGACCATCTCTTTTCTTAATGTAGTATAACAGTCCTGAAATAATAAAAAATGGTCTTATTTTTTATCAAAACAATATAGAAAAAAGATTTATATATTTGTTTGTAATACATGATTCATCTAATCGTCCATTCTAAAGATGTACGGCTCAGATATGTCCTAAAAATGATAAAAAAAAACAGACAAAAAATGTAGTCGCCTTTTTCTCAAGGGTTTGAGTCGAGCTTAACTTGATCATCAATTTTCAACACCGACGATCTAGATTAAAGAAATAAATCTCATGCAGTTGGGATCTCTAACATGAGGGAATCCGTTTATCACTCACCATTACTCAATGTATGAATTCATATATATTACGGAAAGTTTGGTATGTGAATTCTAGAATGAATATAGTAATTAAATTTATGACAAAACATGATTCATTTATTTGATAATGCATGGTAATCTACAAAGTAGTAGATTGAAATTTTAGGATTGTTATATTTGGTATAAGGATAAGTTCTTGATAAAAATATGTAAAATAATTTTAGAGATAATTCAATTGTCTCCACATGATTGTTTTGTCGTGGTAACTAGATTGTTTTTCTTTTCGGTTGGAAAATATTTTTTTACCAAATGACCGAACTGAAGCGAACAAAAATTGACCGATTTGGTTGGTTCGATTTAGTTTGATTTGACAGGGTTAAAGAATTGTTCAGTTCAACTCAAATCGTTTCAATTTTTGAACTGAACCAAACCAAAACTTTAGTTTTCTATTATTTTTAAATTATTATTATATGATGTCATACTAATTTGAGCTGAACCATAATTTTAGTTTTTTATTATTTTTTTAGAATTTTCTATTGAAATTTTTAAAAAATATTTTTTCCATCACTAAGGTCGAACCAAAATTTTTAGTTCGATTCGGTTTATTTTTCGTAAGTTGTCTAGTTCAATTTGGTAATATTACCAACTGAAATTTCAGTTCGGTTTGATTGTTGCAAAAAACTTAGATGAATTGAAGCGTGAACACTCTTACTTTTTAGGTAATTTAAGAATTATTGCCTTTATAAAATCCTCCAAATTAATATGCTAATTCAATTATGAAAATATTAGAATATGCCAGCCATCCTAAATAAGTGATTCTAAATAGTTATTTCTTTGTCCTATTTGTATTTGTAATTATAAGAAGGTATTTGATTAAATAACTTCATTTTTATTGTCTGTACTCATCATTATACAATTTAATTGATGTAAACGGTTATGGCCACTTTTTGCACTTTTGTATTTGTCACCTAATATAGGTAGCCAAGTTGAAAATAGAATCTTTCATATTAGAATTTTAATATGGGACGATTTGTTAGCTTAATCATGATTATTTGTTCTGTAACGAACGGTCATAATCATCTTAATATTTATATTAAAATGAAAAGATAATTTTTAATTTTCTTTTTAACTTTTCTTATATTATATCACGGTCATGCATTTTTTTAATCTATCATTCAAATATAACAAAATACTCACATATTTATGAAATATGAGAGAATTCTTGCCGTCAAATTACATTTACTTTTATGGGTAACATCTTTTCAACAAAATTTGTGGGCTTTAAAAAATGTGTCCATGAGGACCATGACATCAGAAAAGGATGAAAATTTCAACTTTTGAATTATTCAAAAATATGGGGAACTGTGATCTTATCTTGAGCTTTCAATTTCTTTTGCTAGATGTTTGTTTCTGTGACACGTGTTTATACAAATGCATTTTTTCTTGGTGATTAAAGATTTTAGCCATGATTGATCGAAAATTGGTGCTCAAGGGAGGAGTGCAATTTTTAAATCCTTCAATTGCAGTACTGAATAATCAAAATACACAAACATCATTTTCTAGGGACGTCACCGATGCGAGCATCTTCCATTGAACATTAGCCATTGGGTTTGTTTGAAGAAGAATTTTCAACGGCTTTAGTAGTAATTGATATGATTGACCTCTATCACCGAACATCTTTACATGTGTTTTGCTTTTCATACCCTCATATAATGCATATCATAGCCAAATATATCATTCATCTGATGTAATGAAACAATAGATGTAGTAGAATGTCTTTTAATCACATTTTATAGCTCTCTTGCAATCAAGTTTAAGTATCTGTGAGGGATCCTTGTTGACACATGAGCAAGTTAAGAAAACAAATTTGAATTTTTAAAAAAAAAAATCCTATCATTTTAAGATAAGAATGGGGATGCTATACTTGATCACAACTCTCTTTTTAGATATTTTAAAAATTCTTTTGTGGATTGTAAAAAATATTCGGAAGAGAGTTGCCACCATATATAGAGATTATGTGTGATTAGACACCTAACTTGTCAACATTTTAACACATTGCCAATAAAGAGTGGGTAAGGGGTTTAGTTGCACAGGGGGAATTAGTTAGACACCCTCAATATCCATATTGCTAGGGTTTCTACTTGCTAGATTTACAGTTCAATCTTTGGTAAGACAGATAAATGAATCCTAACCCTAGAATTCGATTATGCTCGTTTTAACTTAACTTTAGGTTGTATAGGTGAGCTCCGAGTTTGAACCTCTTTTTAGGTTAGGTGATTGATTACTTAGTTAATTAATCATATCCTAGGAACATTAATTATGAGCGATTGATTTATAACCTAATCTTGTCTAAGAATTGTAAGTTAACTTGAGACTACGTAGTTCTAATTGGTTATCTTAACCCTAATATTACAAATTATCTTATCTCAAAGAGCTGATTTTGACCTTAGAATTAAGCAGCTTGATTGCATGACTAACTTTAATCATGCATACTAAGTGATTATGATGATTAACTAATCTTACTTAACCTAACCATGATCAATAAAGTTTATCTTTAACAGTCCTTATTTTTTAGACTCAAAACTGAGCTGCGATGGGTAAAGCATGTTGTACCTATAGGTGTTTAAATAAGATTCAATTTGATATCTTATCGGGAACGTGATTCTACCCATGTCAAAAGTTATGCCTTCCGGAAGTTGACATGTATGTGCCACGATCCATCTGTCACAACAATTCTAAGCTACACAGTCCGTGTTTTTTAAACTCAAAATTGGGTTGCGATCGTAAACCCTATTGCACTTGTAGGTCTCTAAATAAGCTTCGATTACATATCTTTCGGGGCACGTTGTTCCACCCATGTCAAAAGTTATGCCTTACGGAAGTTGACATGCGCGTGCTACGATCCATCTATCACAGCAATTCTAAGCTGCACAGTCCTTGTTTTTTGGACTCCAAACTAGGTTGTCACTTGTAAACCATGTCCTACTTATAGGTCTTTGAATAAGTTTCGATTTGATATTTTACGAGGCACGTGGTTCCACCCATGTCAAAAGTTATGCCACGATCCGTCTATCACAGCAATTCCAAACTGCACTGTCCGTGTTTTTTGGACTCGAAACTTAGCTGCGATGGGTAAACCCTATTATACCCGTAGGTCTTTCACTAAGCTTCGATTTGAAGACATGGGTGGAAGCATATGGCCCGTAAGTTATAAAATCGAAGCTTATTTAGAAACATACAAGTACGACAGAGATTACCCATCACAACCCAGTTTCGTGTCAAAAAACACAGATTGTGCAGCTTTAAAATTATTTAGTTGACATGCACGTGCCACGATCCGTCTTTTACAGTAATTCTAAAACAACACAATTCGTGTTTTTTTACTCAAAACTAGGCTACAACGGGTAAACCCTGTCTACTTGTAGGACTCTAAATAAGCTTCAAATTTATAACTTATGGGCCACATGGTTCCATCCGCGTCAAAAGTTATGCCCTACGGAATTTGACATGCACGTGCCATGATCTGTCTGTTACAGGAATTCTAAAGCTGCACAGTATGTATTTTTTCGACTCTAAACTAGGCTGCGATGGGTAAACTCTGTCGTACCTTTAGGTCTCTAAATTAGCTTCGATTTGATAACTTACGGCCCACATGATTCCACCCATGTCAAAAGTTATGCCTAACGAAAGTTTCATCGCAGCCTAGTTTTGAGTCCAAAAAACATAGACTGTGCAGATTAGAATTATTGTGACAGACAGATCGTGGCACACGCATGTCAACTTCCGTATGGCATAACTTTTAATATGGGTGGAACCACGTGCCCCGTAAGAGATCAATCGAAACTTATTCATAGACCTACATGTATGACGGGGTTTAGCCTTCACAGCCTAGTTTCGTGTCCAAAATACATGGACTATATAACTTTAGAATTGCTGTGACACATAGATTTTGGCGCATGCATGTTAACTTCCGTAAGGCATTGGTTGGAACTATGTAGCCCGTAAGATATCAAATCAAAGCTTATTTAGATACCTACAGGTGTAATAGGGTTTACCCATCGTAGTCTAGATTTGAGACCAAAAAACACGGACTGTGACGTGTTTAAATTTCTGTAACAGACGGATCGTGGCACGCGCATGTCAACTTCCTTCGGGCATAACTTTTGACATGGGTGGAACCACGTGGCCTGTAAGATATCAAATCGAAGCTAATCTAAAGAAATACAGGTACTGTAGATTTTACCCATCACAACCTAGTTTTGAGTCCAAAAAACATGGACTTTGCAGCTTTAGAATTACTGCACAGACGGAACGTGACACGTGCATGTCAACTTCCGTAGGGAATAACTTTTGACATAGGTGGAACCATGTGGCTCGTATGCTATAAAATTGAAGCTTATTTAGATTCCTACAGGCACGACAAGGTTTACCCCTCGTAGCCCAGTTTTGAGTAAAAAAAACACGGATTGTGCAGCTTTAGAATTACTGTAACAGACGGATCTGACCACTCTCTGACGATTTTAACAAAGTGAAAATTAGGCCTTATGTATTTTCCTTTTTCCTTGCCTTACTAGTCTAATCATTACGTTGGAATTGGACCTTCGATCTCGTCGTCATCGTAATGTTTGCTTCTTCTTTATTGAGAGAGTAATGTTGTATGGAGAAGCTCCTCCTCCTCCTCCTAACTAAATTGTAATTACAAATTTACTCTTATACTGTTTTATAGATCACGTTGGTTCTTAGTTTTTAATAAGCTACTGGATCCTAACTAGATATAGTTAGGTTTGTTAGTTAGCCAATTGTTCTGTTAGTGGTTTAAGCGTGTGTTTGGCTACTACTTTATGATGTATTTTGTTCTGCCTTTGCTTAGCCTCTGTGAAAGATCTCTTTACAGTATAAATGGCATAATCCCTTACATCTAGTTAGTATTGATGTAAGTAGGCTTCGCAAGTATTGTTCAAGATTCATCTTCTTCTCTCCTTTCTCTTTCTCTACTCTTGAACTTCAGTCAATAACCTACCTTAGCCTACTGGTTTTATAAAGATCTTTACATGGTATCATAGCACGACGAGGACTCATGTCCAGATCAAGAAGAAAACTTACTATAGCAAGGCGAGGACTCACATCCAGAGCACGAAGAAAACTCACCTCCAATGGATTCAAACACAACCAATAATAACACTACAAATGGTAATACTTCGAATAGAGGAGCAACCTCAAGCACAAATGGAGGTTTGCAGAATACTTTCTCAAGCAATTTGAGTAGTTCAGTATCTGTCAAACTTGACAGAGAAAACTACATACTTTGGAGGCCACAGATCATTCCTGCTATTATAGAACATGATCTTGATGGAATTGTTTTTGGTACTGATGAAAAACTAAACAAAAAACTTACAAATGGAGAAGATAACCCCGATTACAGAGCTTGGATAAGGAAGGATCAACTTGTTCTAAGTTGGATTTGATCTTCTATGAGTGAAAGTGTGTTAGGGATGGTAACACAGTATGAGACTTCGACTGAGGTATGAAGTTCTTTGGAAAGACAATTTGCTAGCCAGTCTAAAGCTAGACTGATGCAACTCAAGCATTCTCTTCAAAACACAGCAAAACAGAATCGTTCTATTTCTGAGTATTGTGATAAACTTAGAAGAATTTTTTATGGACTTTCTACTGCACGTCATCGTGTCAATTAACAAGATCTTATCTTGCATATCTTAAATGGTTTGGGTGCTGAGTTTGACTCTATGGTTGTCAATTTAACATCAAGATCTGATGAATTAACCATTGAATAAGTTCAGGCACTCTTGATGGATCATGAAAGTAGGCTGGAAAGACAATTGGTTTCTATAGAAAATCAAGTTAAGATGAGTGTGAATATAACTACAAGATCAAACGCACCAAGAAAGAATTATCAGCAAGGTGGAAATAGGTTTTCAAATCAAGGTAAAGGAAACAAACTCGAATCAATTCTCTAATCAAGGTAGAGGTTATGGAAGAGGAAACGGTAGAGGCAATGGTAGAGGAAGAGAAAATGGCAGGATTATATGTCAGGTTTGTTCTAAACCTAGACATACAATAGCTATTTTATATTATGGGTATAAGGAAACTCTTAACAATGGAACTCAGACTCAACCTCATTTTGGAAACAACCCACCTGCAGCATTGACAGCAACACCTTCATCCTTTATGGCTTATCCTTCTGCACATATGGAGTCACCTGATTCAATTAATGATTGTGCTTGGTATGTTGATAGTGCAGCCACAAATCACTGCACTTCTGAGCTTGGTAATATGTCTATGACTCAAGAATATAGTGGCAAGAAAAGACTTGCTATTGGAAATGATAAAACTCTGACTATTACTCATATTGGACATGCTTTTTTACCTGCCAAAGAAAATACCCTTAAACTTAATTGTCTTTTGAGAGTTCCTGATATTAAAAATAATCTTATTAGTGTTTCAAAACTCACTAATGGTAATGACATCTTTATAGAATTTCACGCTAACTCTTGTCTTGTGAAGGACTCAATTAAGGGAACATTTCTTTTGCAAGGGATTCTTAGAGATGGGTTGTACCTACTTACATATCCTGACTCCCATGGTTCTAGAAGTCCTTTAACCTTTACTTCCAATTTTAAACTCTGTCAAACTTCTTTTGATGTATCATTTCAGCTTGCTACACAAGTCTGTAATCCTAATAATCAGCTTGTTTCTGGTTTAGACAGTTTAGATAGAATTGTTTTCTGATGTTAATCATCTTTGTAGGAATTCTGTAACTCAAGTTATACCTTGTTCCAATGATAATCTCAATAAAAGACTCAATTTTCTTCAGTTGAGTTACATTTCTTCTCCTAGTAATACTATTTCTAGTCTACCTAAAACTGTTAAAATTGGTAATATTGTCAAATTTTTTGCACAAAAGTTAACTCCTAAACAAATCAGTATGAAACCTTCAATTTTCTATACTAATATTACTGATGATGTGGATTTATGGCACATGAAGGTAGGCCATCCTTCTCATAAAATTCTTAGCTTACAAATCAGCTTTCTCAACCTAAACAGAAACATGAATTTTGCATTGCTTGCCAAAAGGGTAAAGGTCATGTTCTGCCCTTTTCTTTGTCTTAAACCAGAACTAAACAACCTATTGAGCTCGTAGACGCTGATATGTGGGGGCCAGCTCATATTTCATCCACTGAAGGCTTTGTATTATTATATTAATTTTTTGGAGATTTTCCTAGATTTTTTCTCTCAAAACCAAATTTGAGGCTCTTCAAACCTTTATTTTCTTTAAAAAATTTATTGAAAAGCAACTTGACTTTAGTATTAAAACCATTTAGTCAGATTGGGGTGGAGAGTTCAGACATTTTCTTAGTTTACTTCAATCACATGGTATCAAATTTAGGCATCTTTGTCCCCATACACATCATCAAAATGGGAAAATTGAGAGAAAACATAGACATCTTGTAGAAAGTGGCCTAACCCTTATTGATCAAGCTCAAATCCCTTTGAAATACTGGTGGGAAGCTTTTCATGCATCTGTTTATCTCATTAATAGATTACCTACACCAGTTTTGAACTTCAAATCTCCTTTTTAGCAGCTTTTCAACATTATACCAGATTACATGTCTTTAAAACCTTTTGGTTGTGCCTGTTTTCCAGACATCAGACCTTATAACACTCATAAATTTAACTTTCATATTGATTTGTGCATCTTTCTTGGGTATTCATGTAGCCATAAGGGATCTAAGTGTCTTCATAAATCTGGAAGAATTTATATTTCTAGAAATGTGATCTTTCATGAGAAAAGCTTTCCTTACTCTACTGTTTTTCTCAACTCTGATAAAGCTACTTCTAGTCTTTTCTTGTCTACCATTCAAACTATTTTTGTTCCTACAAGCATCTCTTCACAGGATCATGTCAGTACAGTGCACTCATCTCAGAGTTCACCTCAGGTCACCTTTGGTCCTCAGTCTTCCCCTGATATAAGAAGTATTGATATTCCTAATTCTATAAGTCATGTTTTGAACACCAATACTGATTCAGAAACTGTCACTGATGCAAATTTTCATGCTCCTTTATTTGCTCAGTTTCCCTCTATTGCATAAAACCTTGTTATAGACCTACCTATTGAGATTAATAAATCCAGACCAACTCAACCTAGCCAACAAAATCCTATAATTCAGTCTAGCCATCTTATGTTTACCAAAGCTAAAGCTGGTATATTCAAACCTAAAGCCTTTTCTGCTACACAACATATCTTACCTCTAGATTTTATTCCGACCGAACCAAAATCTATCAAGCATGCTTTGAGTGATCCCAATTGGCATTAAGCCATGATTGAAGAATACAATGCTCTTTTAAAGAATAAGACATGGGAATTAGTTCTGATACAACAAGATATGTCTATTGTTGGTAACAAATGGGTCTTTAAGGTAAAAATTAATGATGATAGGAGTATTCAAAGGTATAAAGCAAGATTGGTGCAAAAGGTTTCCACCAAACATCGAGGATTGATTATAGTGAGACCTTCAATCTTGTAATTAAGCCCACAACAGTTCAGGTTATTTTGCATCTTGCTCTAGTTCATAATTAGGGTGTGAGGCAGTTGGATGTAAATAATGCATTTCTTAATGGAATGATTGAAGAGGTTATTTTTATGATTCAATCAGAAGGATTTGTGTATAGTTCAAGACCTCAACATGTTTGTAGACTAAAAAGGGCTTTGTATGGATTAAATCAAGCTCCTAGAGCTTGGTATGATAGGCTGAAATCAACCTTGATTGGCTGGGGATTTGTGAACTCCAAGTCTGACACTTTACTATTTTTCTGCAAAAAGGGAAAATAAGTTTTTTTATACTTGTGTATGTTGATGACATACTTGTTACTTGTAGTAACAAGAAACAAATTCAGTCTTTCATACAAACTTGGAATAAGACTTTCTATTTAAAGGATCTTGGCTTTATACACTATTTTCTGGGAATTGAGGTTCTGAGGAACAAATCTGGCTTTCATCTTACTCAAAAGAGGTACAGTACTGATTTGCTTAAGAGAACTCACATGGAAGGAGCTAAACCTGCTTCTTCTCCTGCTTGTTCCTCTATCAAGTTGAGTCGGAATGAAGGAGAACCTTTAGCTTATGTTACTTTATACTGAAAGACAATTGGTGCACTTCAGTATTTGTCAATCACACGACCAGATATTGGTTTTATTGTCAATAAATTGAGTCAATTTATGCATAAACCCATTGAACCACATTTGCAGGTTTGTAAAAGAGTATTGAAGTATTTAAAAGAGTCTCTTGATGAAGGTTTGTCTCTGAAAACCTCTACTTCTCTGCATAATCAAGCTTTTTCAGATTCAGATTAGGCAGGGGATTGTGATGACATAAAGTCTACTGGAGCTTATCTCATTTATCTAGGTGGAAATTTGGTTTCTTGGTCTTCTAAAAAGCATAAGGTAATGTCCAGATCGAGTACAGAGAGTGAGAACAGGTCTCTTGCATATGTTGCGGCTGAGATACAATGGTTCTGCAATTTGTTCATTAAACTTGTTTTTTCCTCTGTCTCTAAACCTGTAATCTGGTGTGATAATATCAGCGCTATTGCATTGGCTTCAAACCCTTTTCTACATGCTAGAACAAAGCACATAGAGTTCGACATGCATTTTGTTCGTGATAAAGTTATGTAGGGGTCTTTGGCAGTGAGGTTTGTACCTTATTTTGACCAACTTGATGATTTGTTGACTAAACCATTATCTATTGCTCGATTCAAATACCTGAAGAACAAGCTTAATGTGGTGATTCACCCCCTTAAGCTTGAGGGGGGATAATAAGCTACTAGGTCCTAACTAGATATAGTTAGGTTTGTTAGTTAGCCAATTGTTCTGTTAGTGGTTTAAGCGTGTGTTTGGCTACTACTTTATGATGTATTTTGTTTTGGATTTGCTTAGCCTTTGTGTAAGATCTCTTTACAGTATAAATGGCATAACCCCTTACATCTAGTTAGTACTGATGTAAGTAGGCTTCGCAAGTATTGTTCAAGATTCATCTACTTCTCTCCTTTCTCTTTTTCTACTCTTGAACTTCAGTCAATAACCTACCTTAGCCTATTGGTTTTATCAAGATCTTTACAGTTTTATTCATGGTTCATAAATGACCCTCAAACTAAAATTTAAATGATAACTGAAATCAATTACTTAATAACATTGATATATAATACTTAATAATACTTAATGTCCAATTAATAGGAATATCAAAAGACATAACATCATATGGCTCAAATTCATGGATATGGATCCTCTTCTCTTCTTTCCCTCTCTTTACCTATCCTTGATTTTTTATCCTAGTCATCCATCTCTAATAGTATCATTCAAGGGCTATCTTCATCTCATGACATTAAAATTTTCATTCTATATAATCAGTAGTTTCTTAGGACCACCTTAGATAGAGGATAGTAAATTGTTTGAACTTTTCTCACTTGTTCTTGTCCAGCCTTTCGCTTCAAAATGTATCCATTCTCGAACACATAGGTTGTCTAACAATATCAATTTAGATTTTCAATGATTGAAACTATTTTGCAAGATTGTTAATCGTTCTCCAGACAAATTATAGTATGACGAATTTGTCGTAACACACTCAGTGGAAGGTGTATCGGTACTTTTAATGAAGGTTATTATTTTTTTGTCAAGGTTCGTGAAGTTTATTAACAAGATCTCAAAATATGAAACTGAAATAATATAAATTGAAGTATTAGATTATTTAATTTTCTTAAGCTTTTCACTTTCATATGCTTTTTAGGCATGTCAGTATGCAGTTTTCAGTAGTTGACTCGATACTGACTTTCTGTACAATGATTGACACCATCAAAAGCGGGCTCATCGGCAAATGTGGAACACAGCAATCTATAACGAGAAGACTATTGCAACCTTCTTCTACATGAATGTCTCCGCCATGAATGACCTTCACATTTTTTTCTCTTGCTTTTTTTTCGTCCACCTTTATTAGGTATATTGACAATTCAAGATCTCTCTCAAAGTGGATATATTGAGTCTGGAACTTCTCATAATTTTCCCGCTTTGATTACCATCTGAATTGGTAACATCACTTTAGCTTTTTATGACACAAAGCATACTTTGACTCTAATTCTGGAGTGAATATTGAAAAACATTACCTCAAAGATCCACTAATTAAGATTGATTAGTATTAGAGTGAAAATCCTGATAGACTGTGAATTTTTATTTTTCAATTTTAATGAAACTATGATTGAAATTTTTTATGTAAACCATTTGAAGTATTAGAGCTTTTTCTTCTTTAGATGACTACTAAAGATTTAACAGTTATGATTTAATAGAATAATAATGGCCTGCATGATAATAATGGTTAGATATATTTTTAAGAATTGATAGCTTAGATTTGAAGGAAATTTAAATGTCATGACATGAAGATAGCCTTGGATGACAAGTAGATATGGACGGCTATTATCGAAAAGTAAGGTTGGACAATGAGGGACAGAGCAGAGAGAGGATTTGTGTCTCAATTCACTTGTATTGCTTAATCTTACATAATCACTCATGTTTGTTTGTCTAGCTAATATTTTTAGTTTTTTTATCATTTTTTAGTCGAAGATTATCACATGTGAATCACATTATGGTATCCAGTATATATCAATGAGGATAGAGTGGGTGAAACATTTTAAACCAATTAAGATCTTATTTCAGATTTAGCCTTCTAAGGTATAATAATTTCAAGGAATGGTTAAATTCAACACATACCCCTACAAACTTTGGCTATCGGTCATTTGTACCTATAAACTTTAAACTGAGTAACTTTATTTCATGAGCTTTTAAAATAGGTAAAATTGTTCATTTCATTCCAATTTTTTAACCGTTGAAATATCTCCATTTTTTGCAATCAGAATATTTTTACACTCAAATATGATGTTCTTCCTGCCTCATTGGAACTATAAAAGGAAGAAAGCTTCAGCTTACTTAGCTGAAGCTTTTAATGAAACCATTGGTTGCCTTTTGTTCAATGAGTAAGCTTGATAGGATTTAGTTATTGAGTTTTCCGATTATTAAGGTTGAGTTTCGATTTGGGGATGGGGGTTTCAATTATTGCAGGTCGGGTTAAGATTTAAGGATAGATTTTCGGTTGTTGTAGGATGAATTTCTATTTGGCGATGGAATTTTTGAGTTTTTACTTTCGCAAGTTGGGTTTTCACAATTGCAGGGCTTGGGAAATTCAACGTCTAAGGACGAGTAATTTTACCTATTTTTAAATTAGCAATGTACAGAAATAGGTCATTGATCCAAACTAAAGTAAAAAAAATAGATCAGATTAAATTAAACTTCAAAAGTAGCCACTCGAAGAGGTGGCAAAAGCTTTTGACGCTGAAAAATAAAGTTCGGCGAACAAAAAAGTTACAGATTACTAAATATAGATGGTAAATATGATTTATACTATATTTATTACATATGCTATATATTATATCTATACATTATATATTATATTGACATTTTATTTTCTTATAAAATTTATGGTTTTTAAAATATATATGTTGTATATTTAGTATATTTAATTAATATATTTCACATTAGTTAAATTTGTGATAACAAGAATATTATATGGTATTTTTTTATTATTTATTATATGTAATATAATATATTCTATAATAAGTCTAATTAAATTATCATTTCTTGAAATCTTAAATTTTATTAACATGGTAGTTTTTTATGTTATTATATGAGATGATAGAGGTAAATTAGGCGGGTACCTAGATCAGCTAATCAACTAAAATATTAATTGATTTATTAAGTAAATTAATTGGTTAGTTTAATTAATTAATTTAACTAACTAAAATAACAATTTATCAATTGAATAGTTTTATTGTTGGAGAAAATGGGATAAATGGAGAAGAAGAGAATGAATTGGTGATTTGGGGTGAGGGAAGTGGGTTAGGTGGGGGAGGAAGGTGGGCTGGGAGATGGGAAGTTGGAGAGGGAAGGGGGAGTTCGGGCTGGGTGGCAGCAAACTGGGCTGAAGAATGTGGGTTTAAGAATCTAGTGATTATTTTTAATGATATTTTATAACTAGGTCATTTTTTATGTTTGTTATTTGATTCAGCTTGTTTTTTATGAAAGCACATTCTGAAAGTTTATGGAGTAATTTGGACCTAAGAAAAGTCCATTGAATAAAGTTACTCATTTTGAAATTTAATTATGAGTATAAAACTTAGGGTAAACTACAGTTTTGTCCCTTACAGTTTGAGGTAGTTTTTATTTTAGACCATCCACTTTATAAGTTAGCATAGTAGACGCTACAGTTACTTTTTCATTCACGTTAGACCTTTCATAGGATCTCCGCTTAAAAATATTAACGGCCTATCACGGTCTGCTGATATGGCATTACGTGGCAACTAATTTAATATCGTGTCATCTTTTTATTTACCCAGTAGCCACGTGGGAGAAATTACCCAAATTACCCTTAATTCCCCCATTCTTTCTTCTTCCTCTTCGCAAACCCGAGTTCCTTCTTTCCTCTTCCATTTTCACGAAGCCATTGTTGTAGCAGCCCCTTCTTCTTCGAGTTTGGTTGGGTTCTCCTTCCTTCTTCCCACCTCCCTTTTCGCGAAGCCATTGTTGTAGCGTCTTCGCGTACAGCACCCCCGTACAACAGCCCATGCGTTTTCTAGATTAGGGTAAATTTTTGAGATTATGGTAAATTTTTTTACCAATTTCTCGTTAATTTCTCATATTATTTTATGTTGGAATTCAAGTAACTTAAAATTAAGGTGAAAATCAGCTGTTGGGGTTATAAATTTAGGTGAAAATCAGCAGTTGGAGTTATAATTTCTCATACTTATTTCTCGTTATTTTCTTCTTTTGAAAGATGAATTTTATCCTATTTGTTTTATCGTTTAGTGCTTCTAAATCTGTATATCATACTTTAGTTGAGGTTCTAATGTATTAGATTGGTATGGCTTCTTCAACCTTAACGACATCTGTTTCACATGGACGCCGGCAACCACCACTATGCTATTGTGGAGTTGCTGCTCAGATCGAAACATCTTTGACACAAGCAAACCCAATGAGGAAATTTTTTAGTTGTTATGCATGCTTGGTGAGTCTGTGCTATAATATTTTACGATTTTATTGAACGTTTAGAATATCTATCTAATTTTATTTTACTACTAGGGTGAGGATGATCCAGGTTATGGATATTTTGCTTTGTGCGAAGATGATTTACCAAATTTAAAGGAAATGATTAAGCTTTTGAAGAAAAATCTGAAATTGTTAGAGCAAAAGAATGACCAACTTCAATCTAAAATGAAGAGGATGTGATTATTTCTAGTATTATCATGGCTTGTAATTGTGTTTATGTTATCAATAAGATGCCAAAAAGAAGATGTTAGTGGTGGTTTATGTAAATTAAGCTAAATTTTATCTGTTTTTCTAGGTGTGTTCATGACAGTATGTGGTTCCCAACTTATTTGAAAGTCTTTTGGTGTAGTTGAGGCCACAATATGGATTAATTATGAATGAGCATTTTCAACTTATTTGGTACTTCTTTATTTGTTGTTTGCAAAAACCAAAATCATGTTTTAGTACTTATTTGATACTTATTTGCTACTTTTTTGCTTGTTGTCTCAAAGTGATCAAATATATATGTCATTTACATTTCCTCTGTCACAAATAGGAATATTCCCCATTAACATGAACAAACTAGAAGCTAAAATTACATCCAAAATACTAGGTTCTGATTATCAAATTGCCATCAAATTATATCTTAAAACATCCCAAAAAACATCAAGCAGCCCCTATATCAACATATTAACATCCAAAAAAATCCCAACACCCATTAACATGCCTAAAATATAATCTCAGCACCCATATCAACATATAAGCCTAATCCATCACAAAAAAAAACACTAGAACCTATTAACATCCCCTAAATCAAGCACAAAAAGCAATATCCAACAGCATAGAACAGAATCACAAACACTATCCAGTCGCATAAAATAGTTTACAAAAGCATAAAATAGATTCCCTTCCAGCAGCAGTAGCACCACGACAAAAAAACCCTATGATAGCAGCCAAAAAACGCTATTATAGGATTTTCATAGAATTTTTTGTAACGCTATGGTTGCCAACGTTATTAAAACTCCGACCCTACGATAGCGTTTAAAAAACACAATCATAACTACTTTTAATAGCGTTTAGAAAATGCTATTGTAACCTTTCACTAGCATTTTTTAAACGCTATAGAAAGCGCCCATTGCGCTTGGTGACTTTCTATAACGTTTATAAAACGTTATCGAAAGGTTATGATAGCATTTTTTAGCGCTATTAAAAGTAATTGTGATAGCATTTTTTAAACGCTACCATAGGGTTGGAGTTTTAATAACATTTGCAAACATAGCGTTACGAAAAATGCTATGAAAGTCTTAGCATTTTATAAACACTAATATAAGCGTAGCAATAATGTGAGACTTTCTATAACGTTTAAAAAACGCTAGTGTAACTTTTCTATAGCATATTTAAACGCTATAGAAGGGTTACCAAGCGCAATGAGACGCTTTCTATAGCTTTTAAGAAACGCTATTATATGTCTAATCATATCATAACTACATTTGCCTATTATGCTTCTTTAGGCTATTATATTCTCTTATAGGTTTTAAATGTTGTAAATAATTTACGCTAATGTATTAAACAAATAATATAAAGATCATCCATTAAATCACTAATTTAAAATATTTAATTAAAAAATTTACTAGTAAAGATCCATATCAAATACAATATCAAATGTCCAAACAACCCTACAAAAAAGCATTTCAAGGTGTTCATATCACATATTACAAATATTTTGAGTTGTACCAAATATCACAAATACAAGCCAATGTTTTCATTAAAGAACTTCCATGTCTTCTTGTTGGAATCATATTACACATCACTATGTGTAACCACGCACCACGTGAATTACTATTGGGATACATCATAAAATGAAATAGAACTTCCATTAAAGACACTTGTAATGCATGAAGAAATAGTGAAAGCTTGCAATAATATATTGAACTGAGGACACATTTCATTGTTCTAAATATTGCATTATCCAAACAACAATAAGAAGCAATGTCAGCTCTCTTTTTTTCAGCCGAGGCATATTCATGGCCTCTATTGGGTCTGATTTGAGGGTTGTCAAGACAGAACGACTAACATCCATTCATTAAACTAACAGACAGAAAATCAAACGATAGGACTCCCCTATCACCATCGAACAATACCTTAGCTTTGTGATCTTCTACCTCATGAGCTTTGATTTTTTGTGTCTCATTGACTGTGATAAACTTTTTACATTTTAAGATCCTAAACTTAAAGAGAAATGAGGAAAAACAATAGGGCAAGAAAACAGAATGTAATTTGGGGTCCAAGCATACATTAACAAAAGCTTATTGATATTGAAATCCAAATGCAATTAAATGATAAAATAGTCTCAAAAGAGACTGAGTAGAGAAGACAAAGATTAGGCAAACCAAAAAACTTTCAGATTTTCTGATCTGGAATTTGAGTAGAAATGAACAAATTTGGCCAAAAGCTCAAGCTCCAAGCTCTAACATCAATCATGTGAAGTCAGACCCTAGAGATTTCCTTAAAAGGGGGGAAAGAGAATATAATATATCCAAGCAATTAAAATCAGCAATAAGATAAGTAATTATGTTACAAATGACAAGCCTAAGAAGTTGCAAACCTATTTTTGACCATTCTACAAAGATTTTATTGATCATACCAAGGCCAACCGTATGCTCTATGATCAAGGAAATTGAAGCAATCTAGAATTCTATTACAGGAAATAGTATGGTAATGAAGTTTAAAAATATGCATCATCTAGATTTCTTCTAAGTGAACAATTATTTTGAGGGGGATAAGGCCATCTGAAACTTTGACTCCAAACAAATAGAGTACTTGGAAGCATATGCTACATAATAAATTTCACATCAGTTGAGACACTCCCATCTCTACAACATTAGAGTTTAGATAAGAGATCAAATTTTCATTAAATTCATCATACCTTAACAACTTGTCGTCTGATAATGTAGGAAGGTGACTCGAGTAGCTTTGTATTATAATCTGTAAAAAACTGAAATTGAAAAAGAGGGAAGTAAGGGATGATAAATATACTAAGATTTAACAAGACCAATGGAGGAATGCAGAATTAGGATATTACTTAAAAAGAAATCTTATCAGGACCCAAGATAATGGTTCCACGAGTAACATTAAAGTGAATAAAGCAAGGTCAACCCAATTTGGTTAAAATCCAAAACCCATTCTTATATATATATATGTCCAATAGTGTAAGTATAACTGAAAATGTCATATATCATGCTAGACCCGCATACATGCTCTATACAAATAGCATCACCACCCATTCCATTTAACTGACTATAAAACAAACAATTAGCCACATATTTCATCTGTTGAACAGCTAGTTGATCTTCTTATCAAAGTCCTCTCTACATCTCGATTCAATTACTTAAACGGAAAGCTTCAAGTGAAGACCTCCCCTTTCATTTTGACGGGGATGATAACATAAAGAGAGAATCAATTATCTCCTAGTGATTGGCAGCAGCTGAAACCTTCTCTTGAGGATCACTCACTGCCATGTTAGCAGCTATTAAGATTTAACTAAAAAAAATTTACGCCCAATCATAACTTTGAGACCATTGTTACAAACATTAAAGGAGCAAAAACAAGTATTGATGAAAGTTCATCTGAGGAGGGCACTCAAAAGGAAAATGCATTATATCCTCTTTTATTCTTACTTTCAATCATCATATAAGCTGCAAAAGCTTAAAAATTATTCTGAGAAAAAGAAATAAAAAATAATTGAGACCATATATAGCATAGTTGGATTAGGTAGCTTACTTATGATTCCATTGTTTCCCATGCTACACCAGCAAAACCATAGCCTAAGAACATTCAGAGAACTACATCATATTCATATAGGGAGATGGCTTTTTCTGGCCATAAACCAGAATTGATACTTATAGCTTCTTCGCTTGCCTAATCATTGCTTCTCTTTTTATCATGACAGAAATAGAAAAAGAGATTTCATCAAGTAGGATCCATTAAATTAAGCACTAATATTCAATTATAAGATCAAAATTCCAAATATAACAACTCAATCTCTCTCTCTCTCCCTCTGATATATTAATAAAAACTCCAAAAAAACTCTTATTTACAAGTTTTACAAAGAGACCCCAGAGAATGAACGAGATTAGCGCAAACATAGGAAGAAGAATCAGAATCACAAGGCTTTCAGAGGAATTTATGAAGCCATGAACTCGAAAGCCAAAAAGCCTACCTCTCTATAATGTACAGAATATGTAAAGAACCCTAGTCTCATAGATGAAAGATGTGAAGGATCTAGAGAAGGAGAGAACCAAATTTAATTTCTTTCCGAGAGAAGAGGGAGAGGGTAGAATAATAGAACTTAACGGAAGAGCTCGTCATCATGGGTTTTAGAGAAAATCGCACACTGAAGTAAGAAAAATCACGTCGTGTCTCGCCTTGTGTGGACAAGAGAGAATCTATGACAGAGAGCTGATACAGAAAGTTACGAGAGAGATTCAAGAGACACATCTGAGAGAGAACTGAGAGAGAGCTTCATCTTTACGAGCTCAGTTCAGTACTTTCGATAGAGAGCTCTAAGTGTTTTTGGAGAGTGCTGAGCGAGATTAGGCGGGTTTGAAATGAAAGAGTCCAATATGCTTTTCATTAATTAATTCCCCGCGCATGTGCTCCATTTTTCATAGCATTTTAGAGAAAAACGTGCTCGTTTGATGATATTAAAACATATAATTGTTGTAGTGTCTACCCCTTCCTTGACCTCTCCTAGAAGCAGCACCTATTTCCCTTCCTTGAGCTCTATCATGTCCTCTTCTAGAGTTGTCTGCTTGAGTGGAGGGTTGACTTCCAATAGCAGCAGTATCAGAACTGATTGCTTGAGTTCTAGTAACATTGCTTGCTTTAGATGGAATCTAAAAAAATAAAGTATTGAAATGAACATAATCCAAATATATTACATGTAAAGTAGAAGCTTACTCTGAATCCCATGAATCTCTTTGCACCCATGTTGGTCCCTATAGCATTGTTCTTCATTCTTGGGCCAACATTTTTCTTTGCAGCAACTAGAGCCCCCTTACATGTCCTCTAATTATGCCCAAATGTGTGACACTTGCCCAAACATTCATTGTATTTCCCCTATTTGAGTTCAATAACTCCTCATAGTATTCACGCAACCCAGTATAAGTCCCCTCAATCTCCCTCCAAGTATATTGTCGTGCTCTATATGATTGGCTTGTTGAAATGTTCACTAACATGTCTTTCCTTAGTGTCTCCCTAATGTCATTCAACTTCCATTGATGATGTGTCATAAACCTGTCAATGTAATGTTTGTGAGACATCTAGGCTAACATGCCTATTCTGGAACGTTCTACAACACCTATGCTCTAGATTAATAGACTTTTCATGCATGCTATTCTCTTGTTGCATCAATGATGCAAATAATCTCCATGGACAACCACTACCAGTACACTTGACTAGTACTCTACATGCCTTATTTTTTAAAAACTTCAAATCATACCCACTTTGTCTACCATGGGCCTTAACAGCATCTTTAAACTCTGCTTTATTTTTAAACTTCATGCATAATTTAAAAACAACATTGCACATGTCACTATCAGCTATGAATTTTAGGATTACTTCATAATTCTCCTCATCAGAATCGGGAGGAGAATTCAACTCCTCATAACCAAGCTCCACTTGTGGCTCTTGTGGAACTTGTGGCTCAACCCCTCTAGCGTCAAATTCATTGTTATTAAGCTCATAATCACTCTCTACTACACATCTAGTCAATACTCCTAACACTTGCACCACTATCACTGCTCCAACTAGATTCATTGTCACTGCCCGCACTATTACTCCCCTCACAGTAATCACTATCACTTCCATATTCATCATCAGCATGCATATTCTCATTATCAACATTCAAATCATTAGCATTCAAATCATCAGCAAGCAAAGACTCAGGAGAATGTCCAACATAAACATGTATAAGTCTAGTAGGTGGAACTACCCTATACATTTGCATTACATCCCTATCAGTCCTTATCTCTACCAAATTAGATTCCATATCCTCCCCAGGCTTTACATAATACATGGTAGTATATTCAACAGTACCAAAATAGTCAAACATATCTTCTAGCTCTAGCAGACTCATCTTATCTGAGTCACAGTCATCAGAAATAGATATTTTACCTCCTAAAGTATCTTGTAGGAGTAGACCATTAAAATTGACCACTATGATGACATAAATTGAAAATGGATATGAAGCCATCTCTATAATTAGAAAAACCTCAACCAGACTAAAAATAACAGAGTCCACTTCACAGCATATACAGAAATTGAAGTGAAACAAAGGAAGCCTTAATTTCATCACAGAACATACAACATAATAGAAATTAAGAGATGGAAACAAAGGAAGATCAGACAAGGACAAAAACAAAGGAAGCCATAATATTCTGAAACCAGAACCCTAGGTTCCAAGAATCAAAGAAATCCACCATTCTTACACGTAACAAATACGAATCAGAAAATTGAAGAACAGAATCGAAAAGATATCTCCTCCAAACAGAGAGCTCCAACCTCCTCAGAGACCTTCAATCTCCTATAGTAACTCAAGCACAACAGTGACACGATTTCAAGCACAACAATGAGCAATTTGGGTGATTTTGTGAACCCTAACGCCTAAGGGAGGAGGAAGACAGTGACACGTTTTGGAGAGGGGTGGTAATTTTTTGAAGAAGTGGTCAATTTTTAAGAGGGTTAGGGTGGGTTACATTTAACGCCACATCATTTTCCATGTGGCTGCTGGGTATAAATTTTTTAAGAGGGTTAGGTTGGGTTAAATTTAACGCCACATCAATGGCACACCACACCCTGTAAAGGGTAGAGATAAAGGAGTTGCAGCTAGTGGGGAAACCCACAACCTACACATTCATGTTTAATCTTGCTACTTGGAACATTAGGGGGCTCAATGACTTCTTAAAACAAGCTGCTGTGAGGAAGCTTTGTAAGAATTTCAATCTTTCTCTTTGTTCTTTACTTGAAACTAATGTGAAAAAATTTAAACTCAATAATCTTGCTAAGGTCATTTTTCCTCATTGGGAGGTGATAGCAAACTACAATTCGGCTGCAGGGGTAGAATTTGGGTTGCTTGGGACCCAAAAGTACTTGATGTAATAGTTTTTGATACTACTGACCAAGTTATATTTTGTAAGGTCCAAATGGACATTAATGGCAATGATGAGGCTGCTTCTAGCTTTAATGAGGAGCAAGTCAAAGGTTTGGATGAGCTTTCAATGTCTTGTAGGAACATTTCTTACTGATCTTTAAACCTTGATGAATTTTGGTTTCAGATTATTTCTGAAACCTTTAAAGAATAAGGATGAGGCTGCTAAGAGTATTTCTGAAACCCTTAAGGGCAAGACTATTGAATTTAAAGTTTTTCACTTTAGTTTCAAGTAAAGAACAAAGAGAAAGATTGGAATTCATACAAAGGTTCCTCACAACAGCTTGTTTTAAGGAGTCATTGAGCCCCCTAATGTTCCAAGTAGCAAGATTAAACATGAATATGTGGGTTGTAGGTTTCCCCACTAGCTGCAACTCCTTTATCTCTACCATTTGCAGGGTGTGGTATGTCATTAATGTGGCGTTAAATTACTTTTCACGTAAAGCCACATCAGCAGGCCGTGATAGACCGTTAATAACTTTAAGCGAAGATCCTACGGAATGTCTAACGTGAATGAAAAAGGTAATTGTACGGTCTACTATGCCAATTTTTAAAGTGGAGGGTCTGAAATAAAAACTACCCCAAATTACAGGGAGTAAATTTTAATTTTCCCTAAAATTTATGGGTGTACATTGAATTTAACACTGTACATAAATATAATAATTAGTTTTTTTATTTTATCCAACAATTGTATCAAAATTTCTTTCATAGTCTTTTATTTTTATCATTCTTTGAGGTATTTTGGTCTAAACAATTTAGATCTAATTACATATTTAAATTGAAGAACAATAATTATTTTCTCAAATTTATCAACCATGCTATATATCACAATTTCATGCACACCCTTTTATTTTAACTATTCCTTGTATGATATCTATAGTAGGTAAAAGGGAGGATGAAAGGAGAAATATTCTTTGAACGTCTCTTATACAACTAATTTAAATAAAATTCAAAATTTTGTTGTATTATTTTAAAGGAGACTAATTAGTTTTTCAATTTGGTCCTTAGTTTTGTTTCTAATTCCTGAATGACTCTCAAACTAAATTTAGTTAATTAAAATAAATAAATAAAGACCTTTAATAGTTAATAATACTTACTCTTCAATTAAAAGTTAGGAATAGCAAAAGATATAATATAAATTATCAATTATAAGGATCTTGCTTAGTTTTACATAGATTGATAGCATTTGTTCGTTTTGTTGAACTCTAACATTTTTATTACTCTAAGTTGGAGATTATCATGTGCGTAATAGAAAGTAACATAAAAAATAAATGTACATAAAATTTTGGTAAAGGGGTTTTGGTTCCCTAGTTCTGTTAGGAAATGAATTAAAATTGTGAGAAGTTATAAATATGTACTTATGCATAGGGTTTGCTAAAACTCTGCTTTGAAAGGTGTGAGATAAGGTACTGCTCTGAAAGGTAACATTTTGTGACTGAGTAGGCATTATCCCAAGACATAGACATAAATAGGCAATCCTCAAGAAGAGAAGATTGATTTATCTCTGGAGAAGATATCTTTATGTCGTTGAAAAGCTTAGTTAGAGGATTTCACTCATGGTGATGACGATTTTCAAGCTAGTAGGTGAGGTTGGGTCTATAGGGATTGAAATTAAACATAATAAACATACTATGTAACATAAATAATCATATATACATCCCTTCCAAAAAAAATTTATGAAATTTTTTGAACCCTAATCTTATATACATATGCCATTTTGATTTGTATGAGAAACAGATTCGTATAACTCGATAGACTTATCTAGTTTCATGGATAACTGAATCGTAAATTGGAATATCATATCTTCCAAATTGACACAAGTTATTGAGTTCTTCTCCA
This sequence comes from Datisca glomerata, assembly GCA_003255025.1. NCBI lineage: Eukaryota > Viridiplantae > Streptophyta > Magnoliopsida > Cucurbitales > Datiscaceae > Datisca > Datisca glomerata. The sequence continues at coordinate 106,163 of QANY01007723.1, forward strand.
AGATTCTCTCTTGAAGGAATAGATATAACTCCTCTAAAAAATAGGGTTTTCTTACTTACGTAATTTGGGGACCATAACCCTTATTAATAAATATTAATGTTTCTAATCTGACCCTTCAACGAATTAAAATATTATTTCTGATATCTATACATTAATTTCATGATAATTATACCCATAAACTTTAAAACATTAATTTCTTAATTAGACCACTTTAATTAAGTTTATTCAAAGATAGCACACACACATTTAATTTAACATTTGTTGCCACACATGTAGAATTTTTTCAACAATCTCTCACTGGGCCACATATGTAATCTTATAAATGTGTTTAACTTTATGAGCTCCCAAAATTTTTTATCTTAACAACAAGGTATATCCGAAATAATATCATCCATTGATTATATAGATATAGGATCAAAATGGTATTTGCTACCTTTATTGTAACTAAACCCATCAATAGTCACATATACCAATATAATCAAACAACATAGATCAATCATAGATGCGTAGCATGGAAAATTACATGTAATCATGTCTATTTTGAACTGATCATACTTTACTTTAGTCAGGTCAACACTAACATAATGTCACAGAATGGAGTGAACTGAATAACTTTGTTTCTTATTAGAAAATACCAAATACATAAATTTTCAAAAAATGCAACAAAAAGCAATCAACAAACTCTCACTAAACCATGATATCCTCAAACAACATAACATCCATATGAGCAGTGTGCTCATGAAAGACCTTGGGTGGTAATCCCTTAGTGAGCAAATCCGCTATCTTGGAGTTTGTTCCAATATGCTCTATGGATATCTGACAATCATGTACCCTTTCATTTACAACCAGGAACTTAATCTCAATATGCTTTGACTTAGACGAGCTCCTGCTATTGTTGAAATATAAAACTGTTGATTCTTTATCACAATACAACTTTAGTGATCTTTCAATGCTCTCAACAATGCGCAGCTTAGTGATAAAGTTTTGCAACCATATTCCATGATTGGATGTCTCATAACATGCTACAAATCTTACTATCACGGTGGAGGAAGCTATAAGTGTATGTTTGACACTCCTCCAAGAAATGGCTCCACCAGTCAATAAGTAAACGTAGCCTGAAGTAGATCTTCTGCTGTCTTGGCATCCAGCAAAATCAAAGTCGGAATACCCAATGACCTCTAACTGATCTGACCTCTTTACATGAGTATATAATCTTTTGTTCTCTGTAAATATCTCATAACCCGTTTAGCTGCTTTCCAATGATCCATCCGAGGGTTACTAAGATATCTTCCCAACACACCAACGATGTATACAATGTATGGACGCGTACAGACTTAAACATACATTAGACTCCCAAAAGCATATGCATAAGGAATCTTCTGCATTTTCCATAGTTTCAAGGCTAGTTTTCGGGCACTGATTGAAACAAAATTTGTCTCATTTAGCAACGGGGGTGTCACATGGTTTACATTCTTGCATGCCAAACCTTTTAAGAACTTTTTCTATATAGATCTTTTAGGATAATCCAAGAATGCCCCAAGAACGATCTTGATATATCTAGATCCCTAAAATAAAATAATCTTCACCAAGATCTTTCATGTCAAAATTATTAGAAAGAAATCTCGTGGTCTCTTATAACATGCTTAAATCATTACTGGCAAGCAATATATCATCAACATACAAAACCAAGAATATTAACTTACACTGAACTTATAAGACACACAATCATCAACAATATTCACCTCAAAACTTAAAAAGATGATTATCTGATGAAATGTATAGGACCATTGACAGGAAGCTTGTTTGAGCCCATAGATAGATTTATTTAGTTTGTAAACCATATTCTTTGGATCTTCAACCATAAAGTTTTCTAGTTCCACCATATAAATTGTTTCATCAATGTCTCCATTAAGAAACACAGTTCTCACATCCATCTGATGAAGTTCAAGATCAAAATGTGCAACAAGTGCCATAATTATTCTAAAAGAGTCTTTCGATGAAACCAGAGAGAAAGTAGCATTAAAATCAATGCCTTCATTCTAAGTAAAACATTTAGCTACAAGACGAGTCATATATCTTCAAACATTACCTTTTGAATCTCTTTTGGTTTTAAATATCCATTTACAACCAATAAGTTTCTTACCTTCAAGTAGAGGGACAAGATCCCAATTTTAATTGTCTTGCATAGACTTATACTCTTCATTCATAGCCTCAATCCATTTTTGAGAATTCATATATTTCATGGCTTGGTGAAAGTTAATTGGATCATTTTCTACTAATTCAATTTTTTCCTCATTTTCTTAGAGAAATACCACATAGTCATCTGAAATACCACTTATTCTTTCTCTCATAGATCTTCTTAGTGGTATTGCATCTTAAGATTGTTGAGTTTGTTCTTCTAGAACATTAACCTCAACTTGAATCGGGAGTTGTTCAACATTGTCTTATTTTGCTTCTGGATCTACTTCATGATCAATGACAGGAATGAAAACCTACACACTGTAAGATGTGGTGATTGTAGTAAAAACTGGAACCGAAGATGATTCATCCTCAAAGACAATTTCCCTTACTCTATTTCTCCCTCCAAACTCAACATCCTCAAAAAATGTTGTAGTTCTCGTCTCTAAAACATTCCTTAGCGTGGCATTATAGAATTTGTAGCCCCAGGATCATTCAGAATAACCAATAAAGTAGCTACTCACTTTTCTAAGTCCAATTTCTTTTCATTTTCCCTATAAGGCATTGCCTCAGCTGGAAATCCCCAAATGTGAAAATGTTTCAGAGTAGGCTTTTTTCCTATCCAAAGCTCATAAGGTGTTTTAGCAGCTGCTTTAGTTGGTACTCTATTAAGGATATATGCTAATGTCTTTAATGCCTCTCCCCGGAGTGATTCTAGTAAAGAAGAATGACTTATCATACTCTTCACCACACTACAACAAATATGACATTCTACAAGTTTTAAGTACAGGGTTTTTTGTCTCCTCATGTACAAAACTCCAAACAACAAGGTTTTTTATGAATCATGTAAAAAAATTCTTGTAAAAAAGCAAAAGTAGAAGGCGGGAGTGAGAATTTTGAGGAGTGGGACTTGATAAAAAAACGCGGGCATGAAAATTCTATTCACAGTCAATGCGAATAAAAATCGTAGTCTCTCTTGTTTGGTTATTTCAACTTTTAGACAGAGGGTAGCCAAGAGGGAAAGCAAACCCTAACCTTCGTCTCTCTCAGTCTGACCCTCCCCTCGCCTATCTCTGTATCAAGCTGACCCTCGCCTCGCCTCGCCTAGCCTTGGCTAGCCTCAAGCTTCCCAGGCAAGGTCTCTTTTTCATTTGATTTTGTAAAAATTTCTTCTGCGTCTGATTCATCTAAGTAGATATGGATGAGCGGCAATGGTTCTCAAGCTCTATCAAGCTTTGGTTATCGCTCGGTGAGGATGGTGGATCTGTGAGATTTTTACTCTCTCAATTTCTTTCTGAAATTTTAGGGTTTAAGTCACCACCAACGCAGAAGGAGAGATGCAGAGTCTGCAATAAAAAGCCTCTCAATGGAGCAGAGTGAAGCAGGAAGATGCGTTCGCCATTGACATCGCTAACCTGCTTTAGAAGCTAGGGCTCTAGACCTTCGGTAATCTCTCTACAAAGTTCTATAAGATATGCTTTGACTCTCTTCGTCTCAAGCTAGCCATAGCATGCCTTAGGCTCAAGCTACTCAAGTAAGGTATCTCTCACTCTCTCTCTTTGGGATTTTGTAGAAATTTCCTCTGCCTCCTTCGAGTCTTTTCATCTCTACTCTCTTCACAGATTCTACCTTCGAATTGTTGAGAACATCACTGCCATGACTCCATTTTAGTCAATCACTCTAGGTGCATTGACGACGACACGAAAGAAATTTTTTGATCCAAGTCTCCCACCTCAAGCACGCCAGTATTCCCCTACATCCTTATCTGGGTTTGAAAACTTTTCTGCTATATGGTGGGGATTGTGCTGAGAGCTAGGATTGAATGCCAATTATGTTGTATTTATGTTTGGTGGGCAGATGCCTTTCTCTTTTTTTTCATGTTTTAGAATTTGAAGTTTGCAAACTTGTTTCGTATGATTTTTTAAGTTTGAGAATGAAGAAGATTTTTCAAACTTCATAGAAATTAGAATTGCTTGGTCAATGTTCCCCTTATTCTTCTAGGAACTGTTACTTAAAGCTATTTTAATAATTTATTTATGTTTCTTTTTGTGTTGAACTAAGCTATGATTAGTCATGTAGAAGGTTGATGAAAAATAGATAAATATTATATGATCAATGACCTTTTTAGAGATTAATTATGCAGGATGGATGGTCTCTGTACTTAAATGGACATATTGTCATTGTGGACTAGTGTTTGTGATTGCGAGTTCTCTCTTTTGTTTTTGTTGTGCTATGATATCTTTAATTTCTTGTTTTTCACATGAGAAATTAAACTCAAATATTAGTTAGAAATTGATGAAGCAAGTATGTAAAGGACAACTTTAAATATTTGTTAGAAAATGATGGAGCAAGTATATAAAGACTAACTTTCAGAGACTCAACCTTCTCATTACAGATATTAAGGAACTATGTAAAGAATTTCCTTCAACTATTGTATTACTTGATCATTTGGCTTTCTGCAAGCCACCAGGGTGAGGTTCTTTTCAAAACTTCTCTCACATTAGCTTTATGGAAAATCACACTCAGTTCTTCTCATCAGCTTTGCAGAAATGATGAGGTTAATCTTGAATTTTCTGAGCTTTTAAAGTTATCAAGATTCTCAAAGGTAAATATTATGACTATTTTACATCCAAAAAGTTATAATTTTTGGTATACTAAATATCTACTTAGGTAGATTCACTGTTGGGTTTCTAAAGAAGCCCTTTTCTTATTATTTGTAAGATCTCCCCTAGATTGAACACCGCTTTATTCTTCCATTTCAATGTGATGACTGATGAGAGTTGTAATTAAGTCTTTATGTGATTATCTACAATTACCAAATGCCTTTCACACACACCACCATATTTTCTAAAAGGCATGATGTGCTTTGAGGTGACTCAAGTTATGTAGTAAAATCTAGACAATTCTTTATCTTGACTTGAACATGGAAATAATAACTTTTTTGAATATATGTTAGTTATTCTACTCGATCCCTTTAGTTGGCCATATTTTTTCATCTCATGTTCATGTAACAAAAATCTACTGAGCATTTTATAGACCATTTACTTGTATGCTTGTATACAAAAAAAACTTCTTTATCAGTATTCTTGTTCGACTTTATATGCCATTTTATTTTCTCTTTCCTTCTATTGTGGTTAACTTTGGCGAAAATTCAACTTCAATGCTATTATTATCCATGCTAAACAACTTCACTCTTCCCCCTACTTATCCATCTATTGATTTATCTATCTTATTTCATCGCTCTGTCTCTCTATATTTATCCATCTAAGAAATTTTAGCCTTTGTTTTTAAATAAGGGCATTGAATAATTCTTGTCATCATACATTACTTTTATAGCTTGCTAAGGAAGATCTTTCTCGCTACTTTCCTCTTATTGCAGGGTTTTGGGTTTTCGGATAAGCCTAAACCAAAATATAGATTTGACTACATGTTGGATGGTAATTTGTTATTACTGTTTGTCTATCATTAAATAATACTTGTCATTCAATTCTGTCTCCCCCTTCTACTCCAATGTCATGAATGCTATCTATTTGGAAGAATTTGAATAAAATGATGTCCTGGAATTCATCAATCAAATCATTTTTCTTGGTTCTAGTCCCATGAGATGGTTTAGTTTTTCCTTCCCTTTAATGAATGTTTTGAGCAGTTGTGACCATTCAACGTAGTTGCTTCTATTTCACTTGAAGGAATTATGGAAGTTTTGGTATTCACACAATGATGGGTTGATAAAGGGGTAGTAGATGGATTAGATGTCGACATGACTTCTGTAGTTTCAGAACATGGATAAGAAAAAAATTGGGTTGCATGGAGGGAAACAGTTTTGTTTTTGTTTCAGAACTTAGCCTGATTTTTTTCCTTCCAATAATGGTCAGTTGCTCCAGCCTCCAGCTATGAAGCCCAGTGGCATTATCAAGAAGGTAGTCCAGAAATTAAGGCTGGTAGCAACGGAAAAAACTAATTAGGCTGGCAGACTCTGATATCATGTGGACAATTATAGTTTTTCAGTCATATCTTCTTTGAAATACACAAGCTTATATCTATAGACACGGCTATAGATCTTAATAAGAAGTATGTAGATCTTAATAAGAAGTATGTACACGGTTTGTCTGTATTTTTCAATCTGGATGTTATTATTTTGAGGCTTACTACTCCCCCCCCCCCCC